>JANHGN010008618.1:0-106988 GCA_024605025.1 Megaceryle maxima | reverse complement strand
GGAGAAGGAGAGGGAAAAAAGGAAAAGGAAAAAAAAAAAATAAAAAAAAAAAAGGAAGAAAAGAAAAAAAAAAAAAATAGAATTAGGATAAGGTAAAAAAAAAAAAAAAAAAAAAAAAAAAAGTCTTCTTACAGAACAGATAGCACATTCTTAGCCACAGCAGGAATGAAAAATCTTTCATCAGATCAATGATTTTGGAGACTTGGTGGGTGTACTTTTTGTCTCTCTTGTCTACTAGCAGCAATTTCCACGCAGACTCACACCTCCTGCGCTCACTGCAGGCAGCAGGGAACAAAGACACTCAGAAAGCAGAAGTGATGTTGGGAAGGGCTTTGGCATTCCTGGTCCTTGCAGAGGAGGGAGGACTGCTGAGTGTCAGGCCAGATGGGCAATTTGAGGGAAGGGTGTCCTCCACAGGCATGCAGGGCCACTTGGGGAGCCCCGGCCACCATGGGCAGAGACTGAGGTGTGCAGAGGGTGGGCAAGGCTGTGGGATTGCCTGCCGGCAGGTTTGGAACCTGGGCCAAACGTGGGACCCTGGGACACAAGTCAGATTCTGTTCCCTCTCACTTTCCACAGGAGAAGTGGTATTTCATAACTACGGGCCAAGTGTGCATTGACCAACCAGGGGTGGCTCTGCCATTTTGTTCAGAAGACTTGGCCAAGAAAGAATAAATCAAGTGGGTTTTTTTGAAGTGAGACTGACTGGACACCCTTGGAACTAGCATCCCTAGCAGACCTCAGCTGGCATCTTTTAAAGACCCACCAAAAATCCCAGTTTAGGGAAGTGAAGGATTTTATTTTTTTCCTTTCAGAAAAAGTGATGTTTGTATAAATCAAAATGAATACATTTAATTAGTTCCGTCTGGGTGTTAAACATACTAAAAACCAAAAGCAAAGTGGTAGCCAGTGGACCTAAATTTGAACCTTGCTATAGAAAACAAATGGAAGACACAATATGAAGACCATAGATATACCCACAGTAGAAAAAAAAAAAATCAGACTGATGTTATACAGAGACTTTTTATTGAAAAAAGAAGATAATATTAAGGAGCATATTTATTTATTTTTAGTCTACTGAATTCCAGCAGCTGTGTCTTAAATTCCACTCAGAACTACCTTGGGTTCATTTTGAAACCCACAAAATATGTTGCCCTGCTGTCTGTAGCATCGTTTGCTTATTTTGAGATGCACTACATATTTATGCAGAAGACAGATAAAAGTGCAGTTTTTCCATGTCATGATGACGTGATGTAAGGGGAGTTACTAGTGGAGAGGAATCCATGCCCACCTGACACATACGGCAAGGCTGAGCCATGAGCCCCAGTAGCTACCCAGGCTGCTGTGGGTGGTGGGTTGCAAGCTCTGGGATCTCCCACAGAGGCAGCTTCTGGGGACCCCAGCTGTGAAGGGGTGCAGGGCTCATGGGGTGCATCTGGCCACTGAAACTGGTGTGTGTTGCCTGCTTGTGTGTGGGATCTCAAGTGCTACAGCATCTCCTGCTGTGGAACACTGAGCGTAGCAAACACAAGGGATATCCCCACAGCACACCTGGGTTTTACTTCATATGGAAGTAAACTCAAGTAGTTGATGTTCCTTCCTCCAAATCCTTGCAGTGATATTCCCTGGTCACTCACAGGGTATTTATAAACTATTGACACTGTGCAAGTTGCTCTTGTCTCAGCAAGCTGTAAAAACAATTGCTCTGGTCTCAACTTCCCCCATGTATTTTCCATGCTCTTCAATTTCTCCATCACCACTAGATTTATTTGACTGTAATGGCAACTGTGAGGGTACCATGTCCTGTCACAGCCCTGAATGCACCAGCAAGCTCTAATTAGCATGATCAACCATTAATGGCCTTTCGCTGTAACCCTCCTCTGCAGCCGCTTCCCTCTGCTCCTCCTGAGAGCTTGACCACTGGTGCCCCAGGGTCAGCTCTGCTGTGGGGCAGCAGAATGATGCTGAGCTGGCCACTGTGGAAAAAGTGATGTGAGGAAGAGCTGCCAGAAGCCTCAGCTGGGGGCTGCACGTATCAGTCTGGGAGCTGTACTGGGGCCCTCAGCCTTGGTCCTTGCCTCAGCTGTGTGGCCCATGTGCTATGCACAACCACATCAACCACAGCCAACTGTGGCAGGTACACCCCATGGCCTGGGCTTGGCCTTGGTGCTTCAAGCAGCAGCAGTATGGGGTTTTCCAGGCCAGGCTTTAATGTCTTGGATTCAGCTGGCCAGTAAATGCATCACAGTGTCGACTAAGATTATTGTCTAGTTCAAAAGGCCTATCGTCTGGCAGCATTTTTAACAGGGACTAAGTGTGTCACGCTTTCTTCTGATGAAGTGTTTACCCAACTGTCTCTAAACCTGGAATTTAACAGGAAGAATTCAGAATGAGCCTCCCCTTGCTCATGGGTTAATAGCAATCACTCCTGACTGGACACAGGCTAGACTTGGCTGTAATTTCATGGGAAGTTTGGAACATACATGACATTAAAATCGATGCGCATGTAATGTACCTGATTGCAAAGGGAACTGATCCTTTGTTTAGCTTTTGTGAAGGATGACCTACCTGGGACAGCCCATCCCACAGACAGCATCCCTGGGGTGGTTTCTTTGTCCACCTGCAGCAGTTACCTCTCTAGTGTCAAGAGTGAGAGATTTGGGAGATGAGCCATCAAGCTCAGATGGGTTACATAAAGGCAATATGGTCATGGCATGAACATCTTCTCCATTCCAGCAGGTGTGAATTGCACCTCAGTCATCAGGATTTCTTGTTCTAAAGAGCCTATCTATCAAGCTACACCTAATACATACATACACACAATTTTCCTATGCAATATGGATTACCACCACCACAGACTACAGAAAAGCCATGTGTCAGCATCCCTGCAAGAGTTTTTCATGCCATACTAAATCCAAGCTGCTGAAACACTGCTGGAGGATTGGCAGCTACTATTTTCTGCACCACTAACATGTTCACAAAGAGGTGAAAAATACACTCATTTAAAATACAAAGGTAGAAAGATCCCACTGACTGCTGAAGAGAGCATACTGTCATGTGCAGTGGAACAAACAGCGTATTTAAGTATCTTCTGACACTCCTTCCTGGAAGGAGTTGTCTTCACAGCAGTACCTACATACCAGCTGCTATAAAGCAGCCAGTGTTCAGTAGGTGGCTTTGTGCCACTCTTCGGAATTAGATACTGAATAATAATTGCAGTCACTTCAGTTACCAGTACATGTGTTTTTAACTGGCTTGAAACATAGGCTGTCATCCACATATACTTGCTAATTCAACTGTTAATTATTGTACTTCATCTGGAAATTTCTGTTTTAATTCCTTTATACTGGTGTAGATGCAAAACCACAACTGCATTGAGCCTGCTTCCATAAAAAAAAAAAAAGCAGTCTGCCACAGGCTGGTGACACTGGTGTAACTCAGGCTGCTCCAGAGGTCAGCTTGGGACACGATTTTCACTCCACCATGTGTTGCACAAGGCAGGAGATTTCACCAGTTACTGTACACAGTACTTAGGACAACTACCCTGGAAAGGCACACCGTATTTCTCTCAAATCATGAAATAGCTTTTGTTATCACTGGCCAAGATTATCCAGCTATCGTGTGTAATATACTGATTTGAATACTGTTACAAAACTTGTTCTTCATTCCTTTTGTCCAAGACTGTCACACCCTCCCCCTGTAAAGGGAGAAACCCTGCTAGGATTACATACACTATGCTGTTTTGCCTTCTCTATCTGCTAATATATTACAGATTCATCAAGAAGTGATTTTTAAACTGAAGAAGTAGAAAGTTATCCTGTTTGAGTTAGAACAGAACCAATTCTGTTCAGTAATTTTACTTTTACATCTCTTCTCACTCCCTGCACTGTCTGAAGTCATCAGCCTGTTTTCCCAGGCAGTGGCTGCTGCTGGCAGTAAGAACACCCCCTGGTCAGTTAGTACCTAGCACTGGTGTGCAGACCAAGGCAGGACCTGCAGGGAGGAGCAGCCAGGACAGATGACCCCAAACTGACCAATAAGGGATTCCATTCCATAATATGTCATATTCAGTATAAAGCTGAGAGATCAAGAGGGTCAAGCCCTAGGCTCGCCTCTTTGGTTCTCTTCTGGCTTCTTCCTGGCTTCTTCACTGGCTGGCACCCGAGGGTGACTTTGTCCATTCTTCCTTCGATCCCGATCTGTGTGTCCTGAACCCAGTACCAGAATCCAGCCCCTGAACACAGCTCCCGTCTGCTGCGGGGCCCAGGCTGGGACTCTCCCAGTGCCTGCTCCACAGCATCAGTGGTGACAGTGACACAATAGCCATCGGGGGGGTGGGTTCAACATTAGGTTTGTCTATATTTCATTTTATTGTTACTATTTTCATTAAAGCTGGTTTAGTTCACTTTTCCAATCTGTAAGTGTCTATCCCTTATTCCCTTTGGAAAGGGAAAGGGATTGATAGAGAGCATCTCTAGTGGCTGGCCATTGTCTAGTGGATGGCCCAGCCCTAAACTTCAACAGAAGTAAACCAGTCTATCAGCAGATTGATCTGAAATATTCCTGGTTTAATGGAACCCTCATCAGTCTAGACATATTGTTTTCTCTAATTGCTCATTTACTTATGATGCTGTTTCCTCACAATTAAAACAATTTGAACTTAGATCTAATCAATCCAAAGGGAGCACAGCAGAAGAAAAGTCCTCAAAGTGAGTGGATTTTACCAGTGACAATTCTATAAGCACATTTTACCACTTTAATAGTTTTAATGATTTGTCAATAAAGATTATAAGGTTTTACTTGGTCCCATTTGCAACAAATGAACCTTTATTGTCACAGGTTTGGATGAGACAAATATTTAATCTTTCCTACCATTACTGCATTATCTAGTTTTTCTATGCTGACCTATTAGGAGTTAAGACACGTCACAGTGACCATAGCACTAAGCACTCTTTAATTTTATGATACACAAAACATAAAATAACTTACCGGATCAATGTTCTCATATGACATCAGGACTATTTAAAAAGCTGCTTGCAATTTTCAAAGATTACTTGGGACAATGTGGGAAAACAGTGTTCCAGGAAGCAGTGGCAATCGTTCTTCTATCCTATTTTTACTCAAAAATGCAGACAGAAGGGGAGAGGTGTGTGTCTGCGGTGGTGTGTGGTTTCTCCTTTACAGAACAGAGAAGTTTGTAAATTAATTTGTTCATCAGTTTGATCCTAAAATTAATTTCTGCTGTCCCAAAGTTCTTTCCACTGTGACTAAATACCACTTACAGAGCAAATAAAGGATCAAAAATTACAGTCTAGAAAGTCAGATGGAAAGAGATTTTGTATTTTTGGTACTAAGGCTAGTTACTTTTCCTACACTGTCAAGAAAAAGAATTTCATGGTATCAGGAGAGTGTTTCATCCTCCCGTTCTTGGACTCTGTTAGTGTAATAAAACATTTTACTTTCCAAACTAAATTGGAATTATGCGGGCTAGTAATCCCTGAAGTCAAGTCTCTCTTGTAATGTGGCGTTTTCCAAAATCTCCATCAGCCAGTTGTGTGATGGTCACCCGCTGTATATATACCTGCTTCACATTTTAAGCTGATGACATCCTAAAAAATAGGCTTGGGATGCTCTGTAAGCATAGAGGGAACAAATACCATCAAGTGAGTGTCCTTTAGCCAAATTTTGTGAGAACAAATTACCATAAAATCTGAATTTAAGGAGTGAGGATGCTGACAGCAGAGAAGCTTCCCTGACACAGAGAATGGAATGAAGACTTCTGTATGTACACAGGAAAGTCGCTATGGTCTTTTATTTGCAATGGATTAGAGAGGGTGATCTTTATTCTTCTTATTCAAAGATCATTGAGGTCAATGGAAAGACTCCCTTAAGCTTCAGAGGATTTTGTGTAATAATAATGGCCAATGAAATAGCAGCCTGTTTTGAAGTGGGGAATGTGTATACATACATATAATTAATTTGTTTATGGGAGATAGTTCATACAGTTTTCCTGGTAAGCAGAAACCAAAGCATACTTCTGAGTATTTCCCATCTGACTTTATTTCCTCATATCTTAAGAAACATAAACATGGAGCTATTTATTTTCTGTTCTGTAATTAAAAAAGATACATTACTTTGATGCCTAGAAAATACATTAAATGTTCATTTATTTATGAGAGTTTCATTATATTATTACATACGTCTTGGTTTGGTGCATAGGAGTGTACAGTTTAACATGCTAATTTTATTACCAATTTTAAAAAGGTACAGAGTTTGACTCTATAACAGAAAGGAGATACAGGTCTGTGTGTCCCATGTATTGCTGAATACAGGTGAGATTGGAATTTAAGCAATATGCCTTATCCTTGTAACAGGTTAATTTCAATGAGAGGTATTTGTTTAATTAAAATCAAACATAATTACAATCAAATTAAAAGTAAAAAAAAAAAAAGGAGCATTTTTTTTTTATATGTGCAATAGCTCTTGCTATTTCAAATTCTTTTTGCACTTCCTTTTGTGGCTATAGCTGAACGGTGATTTTTAAATATCTAGGCTAAACTTTTCAAAAAGGATTATCAATCTGGATGCCTATTCAGAGTTATCCCATTGGGGCCCAGAATTGAATATTTAGCACTTCATGACAATCTGATTCCTACAAGGTAGTTAATATTGAGGTGATATTACAAATCCTTACCAGACTTCTTCCATCCAAAGATACCATATATTCATCCCAATGAACTCCAGCATCTATTTTGTTCCACATCCTCAGTCGCTCTGGTTTTCTGTCTAAGGAGCAATAGTTAAGATCTGCCTAAACGTTCAGAATAGTTTTAAATTTCACTAGGCAGCTGAGCGCTTTTACACACTACTTATTTATACAGACAACTAAATCACGCTCACTTAATTTGCTCCACCCTATGTCTAAACAACATAATAGCTTGTTATTTTTCTTAAACTAGCAACCAAATATTTAAAGATAAAACAAAAAAAAAGAACCAAACCCAAACACTACTGGGTTTTATAAACAAGTATATGACATAATAGTTTGCAGTAATGATTTAGGCTGGAGCGGCTCACTTGTCTGGGATTTTAAAGGCTCTGTCAGAACCAGTACTCAGAGACAAAGATGTGAACATTGACGATGTTACGATGAGATACCACTCCACCCATGACGTAGTTCATCTCCAGTTTCAGGATGGCATGGAAAGGTCCAACAATGGGCCTCACCTGACGAACTACACCTGTTGGGACAGAAATAGGTTGCTGAGATTAACAGGAGAATTGGGTGAGTTTGAATGAGCTGTGCTCCCCTTTTTTTCCAATACAGCTGATGGGAAGTTATTTTATCTACTGGATCCATAAACAGCTTGCAAGAAAACTTGAAAATTAACAATAAAATGTAACTTCTGAATCAAAATACATTGAAGAAGATCTGGAAAGAGCATTAAATGCTGCCAAGGACATAAAAACTATACAGTCTGAAATTTATAATATTTAACCTTCTATTCCAAGAGATAAAAAAGTTTCTACAAGTACATCAACAATAAAGGAGAACCAGGGAGAATCTCCATCCCTTACTGGATGTGAGGGGGAACATTGCAACCAAGGACAAGGAAAAGGCTGAGATACTTAATGTTGTCTTTGCCTCTGTCTTTAATGCACAGACCAACTGCTCCTAGGGCATTCAGCCTCCTGAGCTTAAAGATAAGGATGGAGAACAGTACAACTCCCCCATAATCCAGGAAGAAGTAGTTAATGATCTGCTTCTTCACCTAGACACTCATAAGTCTATGGGGCCAGATGGTATTCACCCAAGGGTACTTAGGGAATTGGCAGAAGAGCTCACCAAGCCTCTCTCCATCATTTTTCAACAATCCTGGTCAACAGGAGAGGTACCAGATGACTGGAGGGTGGCTAATGTGACACCTATCTGCAAGAAAGGCCAGAAGGAGGATCCAGGGAACTACAGGCCTGTCAGCCTGACTTCAGTACCAGGAAACATCATGGAGAGGATCATCTTGAGTGACCTCTCATGGCAATTGCAGGGCAGCCCAGGGATCAGGGCCAGCCAGCATGGGTTTATGAAAGGAAGGTCTTGCTTAATAAACCTGATCTCTTTCTATGACCATGTGACTTGCCTTTTGGACTGGGGGGAAGGCTGTGGATGTTGTCTACTTGGACTTTAGTAAGGCCTTTGACACAGTCTCCCACAGCATTCTCCTGGAGAAACTAGTAAAACATGGTATAGACAAATGGACTCTTTGCTGGGTTAAAAACTGGCTGGCTGGATGTTCCCAGACAGTTGTGATTAACAGGGTGAAATCCAGCTGGTTGCCGGTCAGCAGTTGGTGTCCCTCAGGGCTCAGTTTTGGGGGTGGTCTTGTTTGGTATTTTTGTCGATGACCTGGCCATGGGGATTACCCTCAGTAAGTTTGCAGATGACTAAATTGTGTGGGAGTGTTGATCTGCTCGAGGGCAGGAAGGCTCTGCGGAGGGACCTGGATAGGTTGGAGCGATGGGCCGAGGCCAACTGTATGAGGTTTAACAAGGCCAAGTGCCGGGTCCTGCATTTTGGTCACAACAACCCCAGGCAATGCTCCAGGCTTGGGGAGGAGTGTCTGGAAAGCTGCCCGTCAGAAAAGGACCTGAGGTGCTGGTGGACAGCTGACTTCATACAAGCCAGCAGTGTGCCCAGGCAGCCAAGAAGGCCAGCAGGATCCTGGCTTCTATCAGGAACAGTTTGGTCAGAAGAAGGGAAGTTATCGTGCCCTTGTACTCAGCACTTGTGAGGCCTCATCTCGAATACTGTGTCCAGTTCTGGGGCCCTCATTATTGGAAAGACATTGAGACGCTGGAACGTGTCCAGAGGAGAGCTACCAAGCTCCTGAGGGGTTTAGAGAACAAGTCGTATGACGAGAAGCTGAGTGAGCTGGGTATATTTAATTTGGAGAAGAGGTGGCTGAGGGGGGACCTCACTGCCCTCTACAACTACCTGAAAGGAGGTTGTAGAGAGGTGGGAGTTGGCCTCTTCTCCTTAGTAACTACTGACAGAACCAGAGGAAATGGTCTGAAGCTGCGGCAGGGGAGGTTTAGATGAGATATTAGGAAGAAATTCTTTACAGAAAGAGTGGTGAGGCACTGGAACAGCCTGCCCAGGAAGGGGGTGGAGTCACCATACCTGGAGGTATTGAAGAAGTGGGTAGCCCTGGTGCTTCAGGACATGCTCTTGTGGAAGCCATCTAGGGGGTTATTTTGTGTTTTTGAAGTCATGTTTGATCAGAGTATTTAGGTGTTTGGGGTTTTTTTAGGTGTTTTTTTTTTTTTGTTATGGGTATGGTTGGACACGGTGCTCTAGGAGGTACTTTCCAACCATGAATATTTTGTGATTCTGTCATAAATTCTGTAAGCAGTCTGCAACACTTTTTAGATAGGACATAAGGACACTTTCCATAGGTAATCCAGCACACACTGAGGAACACATGAGTAGGCACACCTGGCAATGCCATGCAATTTCTAGTACCATGTTGAAAAATGCATTTCATTTGGAACAGTAGAAATTATTCTGAGGAATTATTATGAGGAAGGAAGTGTCAAGAAAGAAGTGGCCTGTGTCTTTTACAAGAGGAAATGGCCAGAAGTTGGGCCAGGGGAAGTTCAGATTACATTTTTGGAAGAATTTCTGTACTGAAATAGTAGTTAAGCATTGGAGCAGGCTGCCCAGAGAAGTGGTGGAGTCACCATCCTTGGAGGTGGTCAAAAATCATGTAGATGAGGCACTCTGGGACATGGTCTAGTGGTCATGGAGGTGTTGGGTAGAAGGTTGGACTTCATGATCTTGGGAGTTCTTTTTAAACCTTAACAATTCTATGATTCTATGATTTTAGCGCTCTAGTCCTTTGGTTTCTTTTACTTGGAGGAGCGCCAATGCAGGATGAAGACTCCTGTGGGCTAAGAGTGGTGGAATCCTTGGGGGTGTGGCAAGGCAGGGCTTCTCTAGACAGGGCTTAACTCACCACCCCACTAAGGCAGCAGGGCAGGGCAGGCGGTGGCCAGGCTCAACCAAGGGCCCAGATCACCAGGGAAGTTCATGGTGATGATGCAGGGCCAAAGTCAAACTATGAAGGCAATGTGTGGGTCAGGGTCCATAACAAGAGGATACCATGGCTTTGATGGAGATGGAGATATCAGGCCTCTTCCAGCACTACCAAGGCAGGGACTGAAGCTGAAATGGGGCTCCTGGTCTCTGGGCAGGGTGTGGGAGGGAGGCCCATTTGGGCCATGAAGTCTTATCAGTGCCTTGACATGATGTGGCTAAAGTGAACAGCTTCAGACCTACACAAAAGAAAGTCAACAGTAGCTTTGCCATTGACTCCAAAGGCTCAAGATCAGACGTAAACATGTTGTCACTTCACAGTGTTTTTTCTAGGGCTGGTGTTACAGGGCAGGGGCTTGCAAACAGCTCTTGTCCGAAAGGATGTACCCAGTAGGTCAAAGTCATGTGAACTCAAGATCAGCCAGCAGACACAAGGAATTTGGTGGAAACCCCCGTCCTCAGACACCTCCTTCTGACAACTGACTTATCCAACAGGGCATTTGATTCAGAAGGAAATACACAGTTTAAGAAAGGATCATTTAAGATGTATTCTTTCTGCATGCTGGGGGTTTACATTTCACAAGCACACAGCACACCGGCGTCTGCCCAGCATCCCGGCTGAACTCTTACAGCAGTCCCCCTACGAGCACATTGGCTTGAGATCTGATAGGAGAGATAAACATTTGCTCATGCAGGCTGTCAGCACCTTCTTTTAAGGCAGTGGCGACGCTACAGTTTTGTCCTGCTTAAATACTAACTAATATCTTCAGCATGCAGTAAAATTGCTAACTTTTCACCACATTCACTTTGCTTGCCATATTTGATGAATACACTTTTTAAGCATCCTTCCCCCAGCAATTTATATGTACATATATATATACACTTTTTTTTTTTTTTGGTAGTATTCTTGGCTACTCTCCTGCACCTTATAAAAACGACTGGGCTTGGCAGATGATATATTGAAAAAGAAAAGCCTTGCTAAAATTGCCCTCCCTTTAGGGTAGCATTTAAATCATTTTGCTAACAACACATCCCATTATTGCAGGCGCTGCTTTAACTGACAACCACGAAAACACGCAGCGCTGGAATCACTCAGTACTGGCAAGCTGTTTCAGCCACCCTGTTAGCGGTTCATGCAGTGATCACCAAGCCTCACGTGGCAAAGGTTGCTGTTTCCACTTAGCAATCTTTTTATAGCATTCTACACTTTCTTGCCCTACTCAAGTCTACTCTTGTCTGAAGTGGCACTGCAAATTGTGGGTTTTTCCTGACATGATGTAATTCTACTCAAGGTAGTTTATGCCACAGTATGGCATCTATCTGTACATGATCAACGTAGCACTCAACACAATTAGTAACTTTCTCGTGCCTGTTTGGAAGCATTCTGCTAATAGGGAGATCAAATAGAATGTTTGCATTCAAGGTGGAACAGGCAAACACACTGTGATCCACATAGCAGTACATTTGCACACAGTTTTCTTGCTGCAGCTTTAAAATCAAGCCTAATAATGGTCTGAGAAGCAAATACTGCACTTTAAGACAGCTCTATGGAAGCAAGAAAATGAAGGAATGTACAAAGAAACACGGTATTTATTTATCCAGTTTGTTGTGCCAATATCCTGGATGATCCTGAAATGACCATCAGTGTAAAAGAACGATTTCTCTTCCTCCTCTATTAAATACATAGGATGTTGCAGTCAGATGGGTTTGCACTACAGCATGTGTATAAAGATGGACTCATTCAAAATGGGCAAAAGAAAAAAAAAAACAACAAACAACAGAGCAAGAAAATAACCCTGAAATGTTCTACTGAACAAAAGCATATGACAGGTTTTCAGCTAGAAATAGTGTCAAGCAGGACCAGGGAGGTGATTGTCCCTCTGTACTTGGCACTGGTGAGGCCACACCTTGAGTATTGTGTTCAGTTTTGGACACCTCACTACAAGAAAGACATCGAGGTGCTGGAGCAGGTCCAGAAAAGAGCAACTAAGCTGGTGAAGGGTCTGGGGAACAAGTCCTCTGAGGAGCAGCTGAGGGAACTGGGGCTGTTTAGTCTGGAGAAGAGGAGGCTGAGGGGAGACCTTCTCGCTCTCTACAACTCCCGAAAGGAGGTTGTAGAGTGGCAGGTGCTGGTCTCTTCTCACAAGTAACCAGTGACAGAACAAGAGGGAAAGGCCCCAAGCTGCACCAGGGGAAGTTTAAATTGGACATTAGGAAAAATTTTTTCAGTGAAAGGGCTGTCAGGCATTGGAACAGGCTGCCCAGGGAGGTGGTCGAGTCACCAACCCTGGAGGTGTCTAAAAGCTGTACAGATGTGGTGCTTGGGGATATGGCTTCGTGGTGGACTTGGTAGAGTAGGGTTAACGGTTGGACTTGATGTTCTTAAAGGTCTTTTCCAACCTTGATGATTCTGTGATTCTATGACTGTGAGCTTAAAATTTTTTATTGTGAAAATTGCTAAAATGGAAAACCCAAGTATTTTTCTCCACAACACTCAAGGACAAATGTGGGGGGAAACGTGCAATAGCAAAGCAGATCAGAGGCTGAAACCTGGCTACACACTTAGCCAATTCCAGTAATCCTGTTGCACTGGCCCTTCTGAGAACTTGTCTCAGAAATGCTGTTAAAAGCTATAGCTACCTGCTCTAATGTGTCACTTCCTTTTGATGCCACCTGTGTCTGACTCACTTATTGTCTTGTGGTTTCATAGCAGGTACAAGGGAGGTGCAGCTATTTCAGACACAAAGCCAGCAGTGCCTTCTGCCTACTCTCACCAACAGATGTCCAAAGAAAAAGCCTGAGACTCGGGCCTCATACATGTAATTCACGTGCATGGCTCAATGAGTCAGTCAATAGCTCAAGAGCTTTTAGCACAGGACACATGAAGATGCCATGTGTCATATTCACAATGTTTTTAAGCAGCATGGATTTATCAGTTACTGCGGCATCTGCGTGAGCATGTCATTCCACTATGCCTTTTGGCAGACTACTGCTGGGTCCAGATTTGTGGTCTGGCATCCTTCAGCGTTGATAGCTGAATATGAAGCATAAAAACAGACTTTACAGAAATAGGAAGGTTACACTTTTTAAATGTACTGAAAAGTCAGGAAATGTAGAAATAAAGCAGTTGTTTTTTGATCTTCCCTTTTACCCATTTAAATCCAAAGTAGCTGGATAGAACCACTGAGATTTGATCCTGGATCACTGTAGCAGTACACAGGATCTATAGGATGCCAGGAGAACAATGGTGTTGCTCAGTAAATGACCTGAAAACAGAGGGCTATGAAATACCACCACCAGCTGGCCCTCTCTGGGACCAAAACTGCAGACTCTACAGTTGATAAATGGGGTGAGTTAAGCAAGTTCACCCAAATCCTTTTCCAAAAAATTTAAGATTTCAGTAAGGTTAGCATCTTGCACAAGAAAAAAAGCCCTACCAACCAAAAAAACCAAACCAAAACAAAACAAAAAACCAAACCCAAACAACAAAACACAAAACACCAAACAAAATATAAAAGCCAGGAGAATATTTCTCTGTATGAAAACAAAGTGAATCACTGATAATATATGAACAAGGAGATGCGCACTGCTGCAGAACCCTATGTGCCAGGCAATCTTGAGCATCTCTGTTGTCTTCCTTATAGGCACATCTACACAAGGAAGTGCTGTCACCCATTCTGGTGTGAGGTGTTGCTGTTTCTACTATTTAGTTCATAATCTGTGACCCAAACACAGACTCGACCTACAGAAAAACCCACATGTCACAGGCCACCAGACTACTCTCCATCAGCTCACCTTTGTTTAGTTTTGCGTTTTTGTTAACTGAACAGAGATGTTATTACACGTCCCAGATCTGCTTGGGTATCTTCATGGTTTGCTGACCTCCTTTTAGAAAGCAATGATGACTTCTTTTTCTTGCACACCTTGCCTTTATTGTAAGCAGAATCTATGCCAATCCTTTCCATCTGCTGATCTGTGTAAGCAAACAGCCTTGGCTTGAAAGCAGTAAGCTTTTGGATGTCACAGTTATTTCTGCAGTGATAGTCTGACCATGTCCCTGAGCTTTTAAAGCTCTGTAATTAATACTCAGCTCCCTTGCCCTGTTTCTTCTTTCAAGTTTTGTATTTCAATACTGTCTAAAGTAAAAATATGTCACAAAGTGTAGTGAAGACATTAAACTAAGTAATATAGAAATACTTACTTTCAAGTGAGAATAATGACAAGAAGCAACAATCTTAGAGCCACTGTCACTAGATTACTGAGGCTTTGCTTATCAAAGAAGATGGGATAAATAAGACAGTGAAGTTAATATTGTTAATCTTCCTGAGCCTTTCAGCAGAATTTCTATTATTGTAATCAGAGGCCACAGGTATTCCTTGGCTTGTCTATACCTTTTTAAGATATCATTACATTTCTCTGCTTTGAAATATGTGAGACCCTCAGGCAATTCACCTCTGTGTCTGGTTTCTGCTTGTATTTTTGCATTAGGCAGCCAATTCGCTAAGAAGCTCCATTTTGGACTTAGGAGAAACACTGTGGTTTTGTTACCACAATTAACTCCTTCTGGGTGACAAGTCCCTGCGTTACATTTTGTCTCCAGAAATCCAGACTCATAATTCTGACTTCCATGCTAAGCTTACTGCCCAGTATGCTGAAAGGAGCACTTGTAAAACTCTTTAAAATACTTTTCTTTTTAAAAAATCCAACTTTTTTTATTTTTTTTCACCACTGCCAACCACAGAATGTGCAGAAATTACAGTTGCAATGAATCTAGGTCATTGTGTTCTTACACCTCTTGATGAACACTGCATTTGCATTTTCTCTAGAGAAAGTTCCTCTGACAGGGATCTCCAGGGTTTGCTTGAAAGCAAAGGAGAACCAAAGAAGCTTATTTGCACACTGCCACGAGAAAAGGCTGTTCTGGGCTGGTAGAGAGGATGCACGATGTTTTCTGTTCCAGAGGTGAAGGTTGCAGGATTTTCCCCAGGGATTGATTCTTCAGTCTTAAGTCAAATATTTAAATCTGTATTGTCTTAAGAACACAGCACAGAGATAAGCTGCACCCGTTCTTCAAAAAGCAAGCCTCAGATAACCTAAACTTTTAAGGACTACATAGAATCAAGTGTTAGAGGAGCAGGCAAGGAGTTGGAAGCTGAAGGGAGAGGCAACAGAGACTGCTGATTACTGGGAAGCTGCATCTGATGGCTGCTGGCAGAGGGGATGTGCTGAAGTAAACCTCCTCTTGCCTTACCTGCATATGCATATGCAGGCATATGTATTTGTGTATATGTAAACAACCCAAACTACTGCCAAATCAAAAGCTTTTCTCCTAAATCACCCGTGGGCTATGCTCAGAAAAAACACAATAAACATAGTCATCAAAAATGCGATCAATTCCCTCAACCACATTTCAAGCCTTGTGTTAAGGAACAAGCACTTTTCCTCTCACCACCTTCCCATCTTTTACCTCATACATGGGGTTACAGCTCTATTGTTTTTCTGGTCATCACATGCTAAAGGACAGTAAGAAAAGCACCTTTTTGTTTTATCCTTTGTGCTCACAGCAAGCACACAGTTTCCTTCCTGTGAATCTTCTCAGGTGGCAGGTTCACAAAGAGATGTGTGGCTTTTTACTATCAGTTGAATCCAACAATATTGCCCCTTTTTATTAGTGCAAGACTTCATACTTGACCTTATAGGCAGGTACTAATTTATCCAGTTTTTCTGGGAACAAACAATTTATTGAGGAAAATTTACAAGGTTGGTTTGGGTTTTTGAAGATTTGGGTTTTGTTGGTTTGTTTTTTTTTTTTTACATTAATTGTGTGATTTGTGGTCAGCTAAAAACTGACCACAAACTGACTAAACTTGGGATGGATTGTGAGGAATTACTGAGAGAGCATGAAGTGATGAAAAGAAGAACAGTCTACTTTTCTGAATCATTAATCTAGTTATCATTTTAATCCGGTCCTAAACAGAACAAAACATACCTTTTCATTCCGAGATCTATTTTAAATTAAATGCTCCATAAAAAGTACCTAAAATAATAAGAATGAGATATATATTTGAAATACCAAAAGCAGGCAAACAAGTCTGAGCACAGCTCATTGTTCGTTTTTCCTTCCAAAGAAGCACACACTGCTAATGAATTTTATTATTTTTTCATGTTTGCATCCTGGCCAAGCATTCTTAAAATTAACTTTCACAAATCAAAAACTAATAGGACAACTGAGAAATAGTTCTTCCTTCACTCTACTGCAAGTGGAACTGTTGACCATGTATTAAAAAAAAAATATATATTTTGCATTAGTTAGAATTAACAGCAACTTGGTATATGAAATATGACATGAATTATTGTGTGGAATATGGCTCCATAAGAATGTTACTATCAGCTCCACTGTAAAATACAGTCAAGACAGCAAATGGTCTAAGGGCTGAGGAAAGCTAAGGAATCTCCTAGGGTCTTCTTGGTGATTCTTATGTGTGATGATGTTTCTTTGCCCTTGATAGAGCTCTGAGGTCCCCAGGCAGTTTCTAACCAAGTATACACAAGCAAGGCAGGCAGGGTCAAAAAGCTGAGCAGGGTATGAGGCTTAGCAGGTGTGAGACCGGAATATATACTAGAGCAGAAAAGCGTGTAGATGGTTCATGCGGAATGTATGATATTTTGGTAGCAATAAATTAATTTCTACTCCTCATGAGATAAATAAAATCTTCTGTGAGATGTGATACAGCCCAAGCAAATCAGTTTTTCCCCTACATTTCCTAGTCCTCAGGTTATGAGTCTACAGGTCTGATTGTAAGCAAAAGATGAAGTCCATCACAAAATGTGTCCCCTTTGAAAAGAAAAAAAAAAAGCCAAACAAAAAACAAAGAAAAGCTTGTCAAGAGAGCATGCTATAACAGGGTGAGAAACAGCACTGTCTGTCTTCAGGTAGAGGTTTTGGGATGAGCTGCTAGTGACACCTACAAGAGAGAGATTTCAATGACACAAAAAACATCTTGTAAGTTTTTCCTCTAGCTATTTTCCTCCTGCTTTAAATGGATAATTGGAACATGAAATGATTAATTTGGAAAAATTCAAGTACCAGAGAATGTGATGAGAGCTGCGAAGTTGGAATCTAAACTCAACTGAAACTCAGGTAATTTGTTACAATGCAACAGTAACTATACTTTTTTAAGCAATGGATCTTTGGGAATCACAGAAGTGGCCTTTAAATAGCCTGCTAGTCTGTCTCTGGCCACAAATATGTATGATTATGTAGAAAGGATGGATTCAGGCTCTCCCCTAATGTCAGCAAACTTCTTCCATGTGGCCGTTGCAGTAATGAAGTCAAGAGGTTATCATCTCAGCCTCCTGGCACCTAAAGCCACTGCACAGCTATTAAAGAAAAGTAGCCCCAAACACCACCACACTAGAAGTAAGGTGTGGTGAGGAACTTTTTGCATGTTGATGGATTTGCCTTAAGCAATACAAGAAGACCGATCTCCTCATGTTAATGCAGGATCCTAGACTGTAATTTTGAGTTTGCTTTTTCTCCTCAAGGCCTCTTGCTTTATACTGCTGGCCAAGATTTTTAAAATGGAGACTAAACATCTCAGATGCATCCATGTTACATAAGAGCCTCGTCATAGTTTCAAAAGAGATGTCCAGGCAATTAGGGAGCTTAGGACTAGGGAAATGATTGTTACAGTGGATATTTTAAAAGGCAAAGTTGATAAGGTCATTCCATAAATGAACAAAAGAAAAAAACACCCAGCCATGAATAAATGTTTCCTTGGAAACCATACTATAAACCATACTATAGACAATGCGCTGCAGGTTAGGCTTGAATCACAGAATCACAGAATATTCATGGTTGGAAAGGACCAGCTAGAGCACTGCATCCAACTATACCCATAACAAAAAAACACCTAAATACCCTGATCAAACATGACTTCAAAACCACAAAATAACCCCCTAGAGGGCTGCCATGAGAGCATGTCCTGAAGCACCAGGGCTACACACTTCAATACCTCCAGGGATGGTGACTCCACCACCTTCCTGGTCAGGCTGTTCCAGTGCTTCACCACTCTTTCTGTAAAGAATTTCTTCCTAATATCTCATCTAAACCTCCCCTGCCGCAGCTTCAGACCAGACTATCTCAGCCTACAACATGTAAATACATATCTAGAGCATGAAGCCAAAACAATACAGCCAGATTGGGTTTTGGCTCTGTAGTCCTCAACTGGAATTAGTCATGTTGAGATTTGTAAGAAAAAAGTTATTTCTTATTCAGTACTCATTCAAAATATACAAAATTCATAGAATCATAAAATCTTTAGGGTTGTAAAGGACCTCCAGGATCATTGATTCCAACCTTCATCCTAACATCTATCTATCCATTAGACCGTAGCCTCAAGTGCTACGTCAACTCATTTTTTAAACTCCTCCAGGCATGATGACTCCACCCCCTCCCTGGACAGCCTGTGTTCCAGTGCCCAACCACTCTCTCAGTGAAGAATTTCTTCCTAATATCCAATCTAAACCTCCCCTGATGCAACTTGAGGCCATTTCCTCTCATCCTATCATTAGTAATTTGGGAGAAGAGACCAACACCAGCCTTCTACAACCTCCTTTTAGGTAGCTGTAGAGAGCAATAAGGTCTCCTCTTAGTCTTCTCTTCTCTAGGCTAAATCAATAAGGTTGAAATATAATTCGCATCCTGGTCAGAAACAGAAAATAGATATTTTAGGCTATTTTATCTTTTTTTTTTCCTCCTGTAAAAATCTTTGGGGCTCTGTATATGCTAAAGTTTAATTAAATTATCTTCCTAAAGGCTGCTCTTTATTCTAAAAGGTTATGCCAAATTAATGGCTTCTTGTGCTTAAATTGCTCTGCCAAGATAATTACTAGAGTACTTGCTGACCTACACAATGCCAGGGGAGAAAGGAAGGGAATCAACTGTTGGGTAATTGCTTAATGTATCCTACCTTTGAGAATATAATGCTTCAAACATTACACATCAGGGAATGTCTTACTGCATCTGATAGAGTGAAAGCTGCAAAGTCCTTCCTTTCATAGCAAGTCCATCCTGTCATGTTTTCACCATCACTGCAATCCAGAATCAGAATCACAGAACAGCTGAGGCAGAAAGCACCCCCGAAGACCAGCTATACGACCCAGTGCTTAAAGCAGAGTACTTGTCTATGCCCAGTCAGTTTTAGTGTTCCTTAACTGGATCCTCCTCCACCAAGGCTAATGTTCCCTAACTGGATCCTCCTCCACCAAGGCTAAGTATTTCTCACTCCAGACATTCCTATTGCTTCGAGGGCCCTGGGACTCCTGAAAGCCAGCCTTTACCAGCAAAAAAAAAGAAGCAAGAAGGCACTGGATACTTCAGCTTTCTCCATTTCTTTTGTCACTATGTCTCCTGTCCCACTCAGAAGGCATTTTTCTAGTCTTCCTTTTGCTGATGATGTACTTGTAGCCCTTCACAGCAGTGGGCTGTGCCTCCATAGCCTGTGTCTCACAGGCATTACGTTCCTCCAGTCCTCTCTAGTTCATGACTGTGCCTAAAGGCACAATCTAGCTGTCAAACTGCAGGCATTTCCCAGACCACCAGATGTCTGCTGACTTCAGAAAGTTAATGTATGCCTTCGTTTCCTCCATCTCTCAAAAGCTAAATAGTCCTTTTCATTTTCCTTGGTGTTTTTTGTTGTTGTTGTTGTTGTTGTTGTTGTTTTTGTTTTGGTGTTTTCTTCTCTGTGTGTGAAATCTATCTATATTTCTCTCTATTATTTGTGATAATACCAATGAAGACTCCTGCTATCTGATACTCTATAGTTTCCAATATAATCTGTTTTATTAATAAGTGGCTGCTCTTTGGAAAGTGAAATATTTCTTGGTAATCGTCACTGCAGGCATCAAATCATATACAGAAAAATAGCTCTGAAGATTATCATTAATCCTTGAGCTGCCAAACCTGACAAACATAAATATGGCTAAAGGATTCAGAAAACTCATTAATCAAAATGCAAGTACTGAAATAGATTTCCTCTTCCTTTGAAGTATATTGCCCTCATAACATTGTGAATTAGACCTTCATTCAAGTTTGATAGTGAACACTTCACAAAGTAACAGATTTGGAGAATCAAGGTAGAGTTGGATGTTAACAAGGTTTCCATGCTGATGGGAAACTGCTTCACAGGAATGTGGCTAGTTATACATACCTTTGCTGAAGTATCTGGGGGCAAGATTTTCAAAAACATGTGCTTTTCAAACATGGACCTCCCAGATCTTTATTCAAATTCCTAAGAAAATGGTGTAGTTTTCAACTGTTGATCAACCAAGTGCTTAGAAAATGCTTCAGAAGTCAGTCTGGACACAGAAAAACACATTTCCATAACCTCCATGATACTTAGGGCAATTTCACTGTTGGTTTAAACTGATAAAAAATAGTGGTCCTGCTACATCCTCCATCCCTTCCCCGAGATTAATGCCTGAAAGAACCAAAAATGTAGCTTGCTGCACAAGCACTAATGCTGACTGCGGGGAAAGGCCTGTGTTTGTTCAGAGGCAGATAGGAGAGGAGGACTTCTCTTTTGAGCACCAACAAAGCTCCAGATCACTTAATACAAGCCCAAAGTTCCCTGTGAGGGAACTGAAAGGCAGCAGTGATTTAGGTACCATAACAGGGAGTGTTGCACCAGTGCCATAAAGAGGACCCCTAGTGACTTGGGCCAGTTGGTGCAGGGCTGACTGCAGTGGCATGTTACCTCAGGAACAGGCAAAATCCTCTTTGTCCCTAGAGTGCTTCAACAGCTGCTGCCCAAGAGTGCAGCTCAGATCTGTACTGTACCCTTCCCTGAGAGGCGTAAAAGGGGATAAAGGGTAGGCCGAGACAGAGTAGTGTAACAAGGTGGGCCTGTACCTGCGGCCATAAGCAACACCTATTGCTTGGATCATAGAACGGTTTGGGAGGAAGGGACCTCACCGAGTCCAACCCCCCTGTAGTGAGAAGGGACATCCTCAACTACATCACGTTGCTCAGAGCCCCATCAAGCCGGACCTTGAATGTCTCCAGGGATGAGGCCTCCACCACCTCCCTGGGCAACCAGTTCCAGTGTTCCACTACCCTCATAGTAAAGAACTTCTTCCCTATGTCCAAATGATCTCTCAAATGCTCAAGAGTATCTATAGACCACAGTAATCTAAGTCATGTAAAGACAAAGCTCTCCTTTAAAGACTGTCCAAACAACTGTGTGTAAAACTCCACAGGTACTCATAGCCTTTGAAGTTTCCAACTAGGGTACAGGTCTTAGTTTAAGTTTAGTTAAATTTGAATCTGCTTCTCTTTTTGCCTTTCATTTCACCACAAAAAGAGAGAAAGGAAATTACAGTACAGGAATTACATTTCAGCATGAAAAAGGATCTTTCTGCCTTACTCAAGAGATAAGAAATTTGGGATTCAATTTTTTGTAAGTGCTATACTTCAGCCACTCAGTGAAGTTTAGTTTCATTAATACTTGGGCTTCTCTAGAAATCTTTGACTGATGAAATGCATCAAATAAAAAGGCAATAAAGAGGCTTCATGGTATTAATATGTTTTGGGTTTTTTTCGAGAAAAAAATGGTAAATATTTTCAAAGCTATTATCTATCATGTTGGATCATATGGAGCCTTGGTATTATGAAAGAATTAAAAGTAACCTTTGATTTTACTGAGGTTTGGCTAGTTTACAAATACTATGATCTTTATTAAGGATACCAAATAACTTCAGAGGGATGTGCTCTTATCTTGGTTTGGCAAACTTGAAGTGCTCTTAGATCTCTGGTTTGCCTTCCAGCCAAACCTTGCAATGGATTTTAATGTTGACAATGATGTGAAATCACTCATGCCTAAAATGCAATAACTGTACTTGAAGTAGCCTCATTAAAAAATAGCTTCCACCATATATTTTTTAATCCTTCCTGTTCCACCTTTGAGAATGTGACATGCTTTATGTAGTATGAGAATTTTACGTATTACAAGAACAGGTGGAAAAACTTCCAAGGCTGCATATCCCAAATGTGCAAAATCACATGTATCAGCCTCCTGATACTGTATTCCCACTATCTTATGTACAGGGGGCTTAATGTCTATCATGGTATATCACCAGGTACATGCAAGCTCTCCATTTAGGAAGGGTAGCTTACTTTACCCTACCTGTCCCAGAACCACATTATTCTGTGTCAGCCACTCTTTGATACAGTAGCATATCCATGACATCTGGGCAATTAATTATTGTAACCCTGAGCATTTCTTGGCAAAGAGCCACATTACGGCACACAGCACGATATGGGTCTGTGATTCAATTTACCATGGAAGAAAAAGTACATAATCCTGAGGATTTGACATGAAAGCCCTTATATAGCTGCTCAGTCATCACCTAGAGGCAACAGCTCTGCTGGTATTGTTAGCAGAACTTCTGATGAAGGAAGCTTTTTGAATCTTAATGTATGTTAATCCCTGACCAAATTCTCAAAATAAGGCTGAAATAAGGGGTCACTTCACCACATTTGACCCCTTTAAAAATAAAAGTTAGGGTGGTTAGGTTTTGATTGGTTTTTTTGTGGTTTTGGTTGGGTTTTTTTTGTTTGGTTGGTTTTTTGTTTGTTTTTGTTTGGTTAGTTTTGTTCTTGTTTTGGTTTTGTTTGTTTTTGTTTGGGGGGGGGTTGGTTGGTTGTTATTTTGTTTAAGTGAGCCATGCATCTGTGCATCATACAGAGAAAGATTTATAATTAGTCTCTTGAGTCTGTTCTCTTCCATCTCCATTTCTATAGGGTGTGTAGGTGCTACTGCAGGAAGGAGGTGCTTTCTACCAACATACAAACTAGGGAGTAGCAACAAAGCAGCTGAATCAGCTGCACAAATATTTCACACTTGGAGATCCTTGGAAAAGCAGGTCTCTGACTATTCTAAACCAGGACAAAGCACCTTAGAAGGCTGAATTCACACAGATATCTCTCAGAGGAATTCCTGTAGTATGTTTCTCAGTATACTGGATTCCAAATCTGGCTCTGTTTGCTCATTTATGCATTATCTCAGCCCACTGTCTAATACCAAAAACTGCATGCTGTGTAATCTGAACTAAGGATCTTCAGCAGTCCCCTTAGGTGTTTCCTGAGTCGGTCCATTTCTTTCCGAAGTTGGCAGGTTTTATACCTCACACCACAGTTCACAAAACTTGGTCAGAGTTGCAGTGTGATTTATTTGTCTGCTGGCTTTATGGAAATTTCAACCAAAGGTGGTCTGTAAAAATGTTTTTGTAACACATTACACCTTTCTACCCAAGGAGTGAGATGAACATTGATCTAGGAGGAGTGTTTGATTAAAGAGATACTTGTGATGCACTACACTGAAATTTGGCATTAGGAAGGTTGTTACATTCAAACATGAGACTCATTCTCACCAGAAAAGCACCCTCAGCATTTCTGAGACACAAAATGAAACCTCTCCTCCTGCTCGAGTTGCTTGTTTGCCTCCAGAAGAGCAAGCACTCCAGCCTGACGTTTTTTCTGGAGGGGAGGGAGGGTGTTGAGAGATCTGACTTCTGAACAGCACAATCATCAGCATCCCAAAAGGGCAGGTTGAGACAATAAATCTAGGATTCTGTTTACCAAATGGCTTCTGGGCACCCTCGTCTCAAATGCATAGCTACTAATTTCGACAGGGCAACCTGGCATAGAGAAAAACTCACAAAATATTCTTTGCTGAGGGGCTCCTCTTGTGAAAGGGGCAAGCCTAGATGAAACCAGAACAAAGATACTGAAAGGGACTGTGTCTTTTTTAATGTAAGGCCGCAAGAGCCTGTCAAAAAACCTGCTGAATTATGTCCCTGCTCTGTGTGCTTGCAGTGAATGACTGGACAGCACCATTTTTGTATTGCCAGACACCATTGTTGTTTCATGCTAATGACGCTAAAAGGCATGACAAAAGGTGGCTATTGTTGCTTACTTTCTAGTAGGAGTATCCACAAGGGGAGATGATAACGTATGTGCTGAAATCCTTGCCCTTGTGAACAGGGGAGCTCTCCTGGATGCCCTGGCTCGGCCTACACATGGCCCCATTTCCCTTCAGAAAAGCAACTGTGGGTGAACTGCTACTTTCATCCTCACAGCCATGCCAGGAAGCCCAAATCAGTCCGGGAATCTCATTATGCTAAACACCGTAACAAATGCATGGTAAGAGCCAGCCAGCCTCTGGCCCAAAGATTAAGAGTCTAGAGCAACAGAGGATAAGGGAGAAGCAGAGAGGAATGTGAAGGTACTTGCCCAGCACTGCAGAGCGGGTCCAGGAATAGTGTTCAGAATCAAATCTTTTGCAACACAGTGACTTCAAATTTAATGTCAGACTATACAAACATTTGCGTGATGGACTGTGAAAAAGACTTTGTCACACTGGGAATAGCCAAACTACTTATAAGATACAGAACTAATATCCCTGTGATAAGGACAGGTTTCACCAATAGTCAAATATAACTCCAGTCTCCTTCTCCTGCCCCCAACCAATATATGGGATCCCACAAGCATGTTATCTTTTTTTATCTATTTTTATTTATCTTCTGATCATTTTTTAAAAGTTTCTCCCCAGTCTAAACTAAACATACTAAACACTCATGATAACATAGTAAAAATTAAACTACTAATAAATCCAGTGTTTTACTATCAGTAGTTGAGACAGTTTCTGTAGTGGTTCAAAAGTCCCATCAGGAATTATCACACGTGTAAAAGAGGCTGAGAAGTCAGGACAGCAATAGCAGTGAAATCTCAGCAATAACAATGGGGAGCAGTAGTATGTATTTGTACAATTAAAAGCAACTGTCAATATCGGTGTATTCAAGACCAGCACGACACCCATGAAAAGCACTGAGTAAAAGTGAAATTTTGTAGTTGTATTAGCTCTGGATGTCATTCAGAAGAATAGTACCATTCTGTGTAACAGGCAAGAACAATTGCTTAGGTTACTGTCAAATGCAATATGGAAGATTTCAGCCTATCAAAATTACTTTTAGATAGATAATGAAGTTTTTTAATCTTCCTGAAGTTTACTAGGCTACAAGGTGGCATTACAGTCACCTAAGGAAATGAATGCTTAGCTGATAGGGGAAATGTTTTATAGTATCTGGTAATACCTTAGGCATTGATAGGACATTTTTGCACAGGTTGAAAATGCATTCTTCTTTTTTCACTGACAGATGGCTAAAGGAGGAATGCAGTGAAAAGCTTAAAAAAACCCAACTGGAAAGGTCTGCACTTCTGTTTTTCTCCCAACTATACTAGTAAGTGATGTGCAGTTGTTAACAGCATCTTCTGGATTCAGTGCCACCTTGGCCTGTAATCACACCAGGCAACAAGAGTCTACAGTACTTCTGGAACCAGGAAAGAATGGGGTTTCACATCTCTTTTTAATACAATAGGGTAGAAATACTGCAGACAGCTTTTCACACAATTCTTTTTCTTCAGCTTGCGTGATGACTATGCACAGCCACTCCAGCGTCTTCCACTGGAAGATGTTGCCTGGAGGTCAGCATAGCTAGGGATAATGGCTGCACGGCCACTCCAGCATCTTCCACTGGAAGATGTTGCCTGGAGGTCAGCATAGCTAGGGATAATGGCTAAAATTAACCACCTGACTCTCTTCAATCCACACTTCCCTCTTTAGTCTTGAAGTCTTCACATTTCTTCTGTAGCTCCATCTCTAATGGCTCCTCCCACTGTCTAAAACTTTACCAGAAGAAACCTGTACCTTTTAACTTTTTTTGTGTTACAGTTTTGAGAGCATCCTGTTTCTCTCCATTCAAACAAACACAGTTTGGATGTATGTTCTTCTTCAGGTATCATCTCTCATCTTGTTTGGGACAACCTAGCAAAAAACTGTCTTACTAATGAAGGACTTCTTGTACTTAGGACTTCTTCATCGATCTGTCCTTTCTCCACCTTTTCCCAGTGCTCCCTCATTTCTTTGAATCCCTTTGCTGGTTTCCTCTGCTCTGACATCAAGTCAAGGTTTATTACACTCAGCTTTCAGTGACATGAGTATTTTCCTGCTTTTTTTCCATATACTCTTATGCGTTTCATCTCTCTCTGAGTTAGTCCATGTAATTTATTTTTAAAAAAAACAGAAAACAAAACAACAACTCCTGTAGATGGTTTATATATTTCTCTTGTAAAGAAAATTGGTCTTGTAGAGAAAAGATATTTGGAAATCTAATTTCCATTAGCAGACAAAATAGCTTTTTATACTGTGGTCATTTCTCCTGAAATATTACAACATTGAAACATGCTTACTATTCCTTTTACCCATGCATCTATGATTTATTCTCAAAAGAAAAGGGATTCTTCCCTCTACAACACAGGCAATAAAAAAAGGTTACAAAATAGGCTACACAGATTCAAGAGGCATATGTCCATTGGTGGTCATCAAGAGTGGTGGCCCAGGTGTGCTTTCCCAGGAACCTATAAACTGATGACTGCAGCAAGTTGGAATATTATATCTGCAGAAAGATTCCTGTATACCTCTCTGTTACTGGCCCATATGTTGGGCATTGGTTACTGGGCTAGTGGGCCATTTGATCTGCTAGAGCCCCTGTGTTATGTCCTCACGGTTCTTATGTTCCTGTAACTTAATGGGATACTCAATAAAGCTTCCTGATAATAAATCTTTCTGATATTGTCTATGTCCTTTGTCTTTTTCCACCCTTACACAACCCTTTCCTTTTTCTTTACAAGAGACAGTCACTTAGCGAACTCCTGTTCTATGAACTTCTACCATCCCATCTTATTTATCTGTCTTGAAAACTTCCTAGTGCTTTTATGGGAACAACTAACATTCTTATTATTAATAAAAAGAAAAAATTACATTATGATGAGAGCAGCAGAACTGCTGCTGGCAGTATTATTTGCAATCCTAATTTCACACACTCAACGTGCTGTCCTGAACCTCTGCCCCTGTAGGTAGTATCAGCTGGGGGTTTGTTTTGTTTTTCCTTTTCCAGTTCTGCTGCAGGCAGTTTACTTTGCAGCTTCCATCCATTAATCTCTGAGTACTTTTACATAGAGGAATTAATTAAGACTCTTACATACACGAATTAATTAAGACAGTAGTAGGCATGTTTTATCATCTCCATGTTGCACATGGGGGAACTGAGGTGAAGAAAGACTTGCCTAATTCTTTGGCAGGGCTGGGACTGTACTTAGGCATATATTATATCCTCTCAACCTTGTGTATAAGAATATCCTTTCTCTCCTGACGTTGTGAGGTAGATATCTAGTTTACCGAGTAAAATACCATTGACACGCAGTCCTATTATTCAGAATGGAAATGCTTCCCTCAGGCAAATACCTTGGCCAGTGACATTTCTAAACACATCCTTCTTTCTTATTTCAGACAGAAAGAAACACACAGCACGAAAAGCAAACTACTGTAACTACTGCGGGATCTGATAACATTTATACTCTTCTAAAGAATCAACCCAATACTTGAAATCTGTAATCTTATCATCCTGCTTTAACAGACTCTCCCTCTTTCTCAGCATTCACATGTATACTTCTGTTTGATAAAGAAAGAAATATAAACCTAATGACCTATGATTTTTATCTACAGTTCATAAAACCATTGTACAGCTGATGCTGTACTACTGTGCTTCTGAAATGCAACAGTGCCACCTTCAGATCATGCTTAATATGACTTTTTAACAAACCATCGACATGGAAAAAGCACATCAGCGATTTTTCTTTTCATCCAGACAAGTCCTGCTAGTGAGCTCAGAAGCACATGTATAAACCTGAGCAGAACTTGCATATTCATGTATTTAAACACAATTGTTCACTGGGAATTGGGGTCCTTTGTTTTCATAAATAAACATTCATACAAAGCAACCAAATACTACTTCTTAATACCTATTAAAATGAAATACATAGTAATTCTCTAAGCACGACAATCACAACATTTTCCTCTGCCACTGTGCCAGCAACTTGCACTGGGCAGAGTAGCACATCAGCTGGGACCTGCTCCTGCTCTGCAATCTTCACATAATTTGCCAGCTACTCCTGGGTACATTCGGTCCCAGAGAGAGAGCCAAGCTACAGTACACACTGGAAATATAGATCTGTATGCATGTGTGCATATATACTAGATACACTATACACATTACATACTGGATAGAGGATGCATTATATCCCCCCCATGAGGGCCCTGCTCTGACAGAAACCTATCACAAAGTATGATCCCAGGTTGTGCTGCAGCCTCTCCTGCTATATGAGGAGATGCAGGTCTAGCATATATACAGGTATACCTCTTGCCATGTCTCCTCCCTGCTAAGTTAAGACTATAAATCAAAAAAGTATCATCACAGAATGACAGAATTACTGAGGCTCCAGATCATCAAGATCATGTGACCCAAGACCATGACATCAGCTAGACCATGTCACTAAGCGACACATCCAATCTTGCCTTAAACACCTTCAGGGATGGTGACTCCACCATCGCCCTGAGCAGTCCATTCCAGTGTCTAATCACCCTTTCATGAGGAAGTGCTTCCTAAGATCCAACCTGACCCATCCCTGGTGCAGCTTCAGGCTGTGCCCTCTCCTCCTGGCATTAGTTGCCTGGGAGAAGAGCCCGACCCTCACCTGACTACAACTTCCTTTCAGGTGGCTGTAGAGAGTGGTAAGGTCCCCCTCAGTCTCCTCTTCTCCAGGCTGAACAACCCCAGCTCCCTCAGCCTCTCATCATCAGGCTTTCCCTCCAGTCCCTTCTCCAGCCTCATCACTCTCCTCTGGACCTGCTCCAGCACCTCCATATCCCCCATAGTGAGGGGCCCAGAACTGCACCCAGTACTCAAGGTGAGGCCTCAGCAGGGCCAAGCACAGGGGCAGAACTGCATTCCTGCTCCTGCTGGCCACACTATTCCTGATACAAGCCAGGACACCATTGGCCTTCCAGGCCACCTGAGCACACTGCTGGCTCATGTTCAGGTAATCAACCAGTACTCCCAGGTCCCTCTCTGCTGGGCCGCTCTCCAGTCACTCATCCCCCAGTCTGTAGCACTGCAGAGGGTTACTGTGGCCAGAGTGTAGGACCCTCCACTTGGTCTTGTTAAGCCTCATAGTATTGGACTCACCCATTGACTCAACCTGTCCAGGTCCCTCTGTAGCATCTCCCAATCCTCCAGCAGCAGATCGACACTCCCCCCCAATTTAGTGTCATCCTCAAATGTACTAATGGTACACTCGATCCCCTCATCCAGGTCATCAATAAAGATGTTGAATAGAACTGGGCCCAGTACTGATCCCTGGGAGACACCACTGGTCAATGGACATCAGCTGGATGCGGCACCATTCACAACCACTCTCTGTGCCTGGTCATCCAGACAGTTTTTAACCCAGCAAAGGGTGCACCTGTCCAAGCCATGGGCTGCCAGCTTTTCCAGGAGGATGCTGTGGGAGACTTTGTCAAAGGCTTTGCTGAAGTCTAAGTAGACCACATCCATAGCCTTCCTCTCGTCTACCAGATGGGTCACCCAATCATAGAATGAGATCAAATTGGTTAGGCAGGACCTTCCTTTCCTGAACCCATGATGGCTGGGCCTGAGCCCTGGTTGTCTTGTACATGCTGCTTGATGGCACTCAGGATGATCTGCTCCATAACGTTGCCAGGCACCGAGGTCAGGCTGACAGGCCTATAGTTTTACAGATCCTCCTTCTGGCCCTTCTTGTGGATGGGCGTCACATTGGCCAACCTCCAGTCATCTGGGACCTCCTCCGTTAGCCAGGACCAGTGATAAATGATGGAGAGCAGCTCAGCCAACTCTTGTGCCAGCTCTCTAAGCACCCAAGGAATGTTCCATTATGAAGTTTCTTATAAACCACAGCATTTGACAGATCCCTTTTACCCTCAACAGAGATACTTACTTAAAACTAAACCAGCCTGTCGTTAAGTATTAAAACACGTAACAGTTTCAATAAATTCAGTGACCTGCTTTAAAATTTTGATTATTATCCAAAAATTGGTGCAATGGTTTTTAAACAAGAAATAACAGATAATTAAATTTACAGTCTCTTTTCTACACTACGTATTTTATATTTGGTTTGATTATAATGGACAAACCTCATCATTTTAAAGCTTAGCCATTTGCATTTGTAATTACAGTCAACTCTGAAAAAAAAAAAAAGTTAAAATACTTCTCAAATTAAAATTTAGGCCTCTGGTATTTTGAATAAAAAATTATCTGTGAAAGCAGTTCAAATTATACATATTGGATTGGAGAATATTAAATCAATACAGGCTTGAAAATCAAGGTGGGAATTAATTCTTTGAATTAATTTCTTCAACCTTGTTCTACAATATTATTGAGAGAAGAAAGCAAATGGAAAACACCGTACTCACCCACTGTCATACCATCCATGTAACGCTTGATGATATCGAAGGAATCTCTTAAATTTCCTTCTGTTATGTCAAATATGATATCTGCCTGGTTGGCTGGATATGTAGGTGTGATGGCACGAAGAAAAATAATCTCTGCAGATAAAGAACACCATAGAATGTACTGAGAAATATTTTCAAACATTGCTGAAGAACCTGTCCTCAAAGGTGGTAGAGGACAATCCACTGCCCCAGTAGTCTCAGTTTGCCCTTTAACGAGGAAAGAAGATCTGGGGGAATGGAGGATTCAGATAGGTTTACTTTCTCCTCCTGCACCATCCAAAAACCCCTGAAGCCAAAACAGCTAAGAGTCCGGAAAGACCAGTCTTAGAAAGCAGTCAGACTCCCATCATATACCCAAAGAGGACAACATGCTGAGGATCCAGAGGGTGGGCAGTGGAGGAGGATTAAACAGATAAACCTCTGAACTCTGATGCCCTCAGTCAGTTGCACAAAGTATTGCCATTACAAATTAGAGTCCTCTAGAGTACTAGAGAAGGGGTTTAGGTTAAAAAAAAAATAATAAAAAAAAAAATTAGACTATTTTTCAAGCCTCTTTTAAGGGAGGTAAGTATTATTCTCATTATTATCCATGCTCTACAAATGATGAAACTAAACCACAGGGCTGTAAGAATTCACCCAAGGCCATACACTGAATTACAGTTTAGGAATGTTTCCTGCGCTTTAGTACTACTCTCAGATCACTGGGTCTCATCTCTTTTTATTAAATCATGAGATGGACTAAAAAGGGAACAGTTTGGGAAGCATCTTGGGCCAAACCCTTAGCTCTGCTGCCAGTACACCTGGTGAAACTGAAGAGGTGTGTATCAGAGTAGAAGTGGCTATAGGGCATTCCTCCCTTCCCTGTGAAGTACGGCCAGCCAAGGCCTGAAACAGGCCTGACGTGATCTATAGCAGCTCTGCACAGATAAGATATTGGTGGTTAAATTGTTCCTATATGAACCAGGATTGGCATGTCTCTTGTCCTACTCCCACCTGGTACAGAAGTGACGAATCAGCTTTAGCTTTCATTTCAGACAACTTTCTGACATAGCAAGTCTGAAACTCTGGGTGCATCAGAAATAGGGATTTAAGATCTTTAGAAACTCCTCCAAAATAATCTTCCCTTTCCTCTGTCCCCTTCCTTTCTCTCTGTGTCGGTGACACACAGTAAGTTGCTGAGTGGCTCACCCAACAGAGAAGCAGTAATGCAGAAGCAGAAGGCACTCACCCCACCTATGGATGTGCAGACAATCCCCAGTGGAAGCTGCCAGAAATTAATACAAGTTCCAAGGAGCAAGTACTGGCTCTTGATCTGTAAGTTTATATGTGAACTAAGCAAATCGAGTACCATCCTCATGAAACTGCAGGACCTGAAAACTCGCAGGTACTGGAGATCTCGAAGGAACTAAAGAACTACATGAGTGCCCATGAGAGTGCAGCATCTGGGGCTGCAAAACTCACTTGAGATGACCGGACAGCCACTTGCTTGGATGCTTCTTGAAAATCTTAGCTTAAAAATTTTCTGCCCAGTTCTTGGAATTTCCCTTAATTCTATATTTTGAAAAGCAATCACTTGCTTTTTCCATAAGCCAAAACTAGGCAAATCACAATACCAGATATTATATTCAATAAAAAGTCTTCTGTGATTAGTGTTTGCATGTAGATAAAGGCTATAGTCTTGCAACACACCACCTGTCAATAGCGAACAACAGACCATGAACAGGTAAGAGAAAAAGAATGAGCACCTACCTCCTATGCAAAAAAAGGAAGAAAAAAATCACGGGGCATGGAGCTATTATGTGAGTAAATGTGGTAAATGTGAGTTCAGGCTCAAGATTTCCTTAGACTGGGAAGCTATATGAGTTAGAGCTCAGAATTACTTTCTTTGCCCCATAAAATTAAACCGCCTGGATCTTGAAGATTTTAATTAAATGAATAGTACACTATAATTTGGAACTGTGTAAACATTTTACTGCACCGGTAGCTAGTCTGGTTTTAGGCAAGTATTTCTGTTGGAGGTTTTATATGTTGTAGTCTAGTAAATGGAAGAAGGAACAAACCACTTACCTTCAGGTCTTGTAAATTCTCTGAACGTGGGCAGTGAAATGACAGTGTGGGAAATCGTGTGGACTGGATCCAACACACAGTTGACATCATTCGGTCGACAAGACTTAATGCAACGGATAGTATCTGTCTTTTCAAGTCTGACACTAAAAGAAACAAGAAAGAGATGCATATATATCCTGAAAATCAGTTACTCTGTGTTTTGCAATCTGAGGAGCTGGAAACTATAATTCATGTAAGTGTCCGTTCTTCACCTCAAAAACTTAGACAAATGCAAATCATCGGAAGTGCTGGATGACTGAAAAATCTGGCTTGGCTAAGAGTTGCAGTCAAAACCCCCACAAACCAAGCTCTTCAAGCCAGGCATGTAAAAATTGGAAGAATTACAGTGTAGAAGACACCATGTAAAATCCCTTTCCAAGTACAAACAGGACCAATCTACTAGGCCCAGATCGTCAGCTGCAGTGCACTAGCCTGGTCACACCAATTTCAGTGGAGCTGCGTTTATTTGCACAAGCCATTTATACTCCATGTGAAGATAATCAGTCATATAAAGCGGAAACAATAGTTTCCATTCTGGAAATCTGTCAGGAAATATTTGAAGGGCCAACTCTCTTTCACAATTTTCAGTGCAGCAAGAGCCAGAAAAGTTTCTCAGGTCTTTTCTTTTTGCACACAGCCCTTTCCACTTAAAATGAGAAAACAGAGAGAAATGGAAACTGGGGGAGGCAAAAAGTTAACCACGTTATTTAAAACCTCAAAGACTGAATTCTGAGTTTGGGGAACTGGTAAGGGTCATTTCATATTCCATCTCAACCAGCTGCTCATTCTTCCTTGAAAGTCTATTAAAAGTTAAATGACTTCTTCTCACCCTTGCCCACTAGAGTGAATTTAAAGTCACTTACAGTTCAAGAACTTCACACAATACCCAGTCTGTGTTCATGAGAGATGAAAGAGCTACACTGGGACTTAAAATGTGACTAAGCCCCACAAATGATCTCAACTTTGACCTGCCCATTTCTTCATATTTCCAAGTGGAAAAAAGAAAAGACTGCAATGTCAGAGGGGGGGAATTAAAAGATTAAAAGGAAGAAAAAAATCACTGAGTAAAAGGGAAACAAAAATGGAAGCTTTAGTTTGTCAGATACCTCTAGAAACAAATGGTTCTTACTCTTTCCAAAATGTGTTACCCAAGTCCACACCTACAAGCCATCTCTTTTCAGATGCTCACAGGGACTTTTATTAATAATAAATATATCAGCAACTTCTTATTATATGATACCCGCACTTGCTCATCAAAGAAAACAAAGCCAAACACACTGATAGTGTATGTAGCTAAAATAAAGATAAAAGAGAAAACATGAATCAATGTCAAGGAAATCATGCTTCAACAGATGGGAACTGGCATAGTCCACAAAGAATCTGTGTTAATTTAAAGCATCTGAGTCTGGTTTGTTATTCTCACTCTGTAGTTGATGTTTTGAGACTGTCCAGGAGATACAGGCCAGGAGACAACTTTTACTTCCTACCATTACAAAATTTTGTCATTGCCTATCCATCTCACTGGTAACAGAATAGAGCTTTCTGCTTAAATGCCTCCTGATGGTCATTTCAGAATAAATTAATTCTGGGTATATGGACATAATAGTTTGACCTACAATAACAGATTCTATCCCCTTATTTTAAATCTCAGGTGCCAAATTAAGAAAGGACTCTTCCAGCTAGCTGACCCTCACATCCATGAAATAAGGATCACCTAAATCACACAGTCCAATTCCAGTATATGACAGGCTATTTCAAAATATGTAAGAAATAGAATTGAGGCAAAATGTACATAATTTGTGTTTGGTTCTCTCCTGCCCCCCCCCCCCTTTTTTTTTTTTTTACTGTGTATAGAGGACTTTATCAGACTTTTACATCTCCATAGCCATACAAACAAACACTGCATCTTTCCTCAGGATCCTGCTAAGCTGGGGTGACAACAGCCAAGTCAGACTGGTTTTACTTCCAATAACCTGCTTACAAATTCCGAAAAAGCTTTTTCTTGTTATATGACACATAAATAACAGCTATAGCATCATCTAAAGGTTTTAGGGACACCAATAAACACTAGCTTGTATAACTCATTTTGGGACATCATTACCTCCCAAATCACGTTATTATGTGATGCAATACGTACAGAACCCTAAATATTCATAGCTGTCTATAGATAATAGAATTTGTACAACAACATTGTAGTGGGAGTGTCTGAAGCATTCAGTATTGGTCTGCCTTTGCTCCTTCCTGGGAAGGAAAGGGACCTTTACTCTTGACTTCAGCTAGAACAAAATTTGGCAAATACAAACATTTCTGAAACTCTCATCCAATAAAGCCATAAATTTATTTAAGAGTAAGTCCCAGGTAAGGGTGATTATTATACATTCGCAATTCTCACTTCGGATTCACTGGAGCAAAGCACTGTGGTATGAATTAGGTATCCTGCATACAGAAATGGAGGATTGAAATGATCACAAGTCACGTGTGATAGTTCCTAACTAAACCTAGTTTCTAGATCCACTCAGCTTGCAACCATACATGTGAGAGATAAACATTTGTCAGCTCTCTTTCTTTGCACCATTTCTCTCTCCTCTTATAAATCCCCAAACCTGATATTTTTTTTTGCATGCTCTGTCCACATTGCTTTCATTTTCCCCTGCCTAAATATTCATTCTCTGATCTTCTTTGATATCCCTACTAATTACTTCAGCATATCCTAAGTGCAGGTGGTAGCACTTTGATCTCTCATTGCTTCAATGGTACACCCTTAGAAACCCTCTGGAGTACATTCTTTGACAATCAGGATCTATTTCAAATACTGATATTTGTTATTAATGATGTACTCTGATCTCAAAATACATTTTTATTTTATCCTTACACATCACCTTTGCATTTGATCTTTTGATTAGTTGATGTTTTCCTTCATACTCATGTCTTCCTACACTGCAGACTATGACTGACAAAGTTTCTTCCTAAGTGCTGAGAACATTCAAATCTTTCCCTCAAGCTTTCCCCCTCTAACAAAAATTGCAGCTTTGGAGCTGGTACGTCCTCCAAGTCTTTTTTATTTAAAAGAGAAAAAAAGTTAAGAAACAGCTCAGTTGCTCTAATCACTTCACAAAGAAACCTTTCCTGAATATGTCTTCTCTCTTCCTGGGTCCTAGTGTCATCCCTTTTCATATTCTGTGTTGGATTCAATTAGTAAGTTCTTTGGAACAGGAGCCATGATTTCATTTTCATTTGGAAAGATCCGCTCAGATAAATGGTGCTGCATAACTAAATATGCATTCTTGAAAGTTCCAGACACAATGCAGCATTAAAGCATCTCATAGAGGAGACTCTAAGCTGTGTTCTTGAATTACTTCCTGAATGCAATTAATATGGTATTCTCACACTCCCTTCTTTTCCTGCCAAACAAATCTATATTAATGTTTGCAAAAATGAAGTTTATTTTTGAATATTTATCCTAGTTAATTATGGCCTCATAATGAACTTGTAGCCAGAGGGCATTTATATACAAGCATATTCTGTGAGGGTAAGAAACCCCATTAGCTCAAGTAGCACAGGCTTCTGCTTTCAATATTTAAAGCTAGGACTCTATCCCCACTGGCAACTTCTGGCAGCTTTATAAGTATGTGTCAACAGACTTATTAAACATTGGCATTCCTCATGAGACTTGAACTTCTGTCAGCCAGCTGGAATAAGCTTTGCCTTAGGGAAGATGTAATACACTGCCAGAGTGCTGCGATCATGCCCCAGTCTAGTCCTTGGCTGATGATGAGCCTGAGGACCCACAGCTTACAGCTAATAGAGTAATTCCTGCTGTTCAAGTGACTAAGGCTTGTGATCTTGATTTAGAAGGTTCCCAGTTTCTAACCTTGTACCTTACCTGTGTTGTCTGTATTTACATGGTGAAGCTACTTTTTTCACATGTGCATTCACATGGATTATTCCTCACTCATCTCTGGACTGACTATTCTGCCTCTCTACCAAGCAGCAGAGAGATATGAACCCAGAGTGGTGCAAAATAGCAGTAATTTTTAGATCATACCTCTGAGACTGAGCTTTTAATATTTATCAATACAAGGACTGAAGAATAAAATAAATTCTTTTCCATCTCACAACACAATAGAGTTACAAAGTAATTCCCATTGTATTGTCTACATTGTCCTTGACTGCACAGAAGTAAAGGAAGAAAGTCATGGAAGCAAAGGAAGAAAGACTGGAATTCTGGCTGACCTTTCAGGGCTGCTAGGGTTTGCTTGGTAATTTATTTTGATGGTGGTGGGTAAAGCCTTTATAGTTAAAAATTTATCAGCTTTGATATGGAAGCTGGAAAGACAAAAATGTTATCAGACCAATTAAATATCTTTTTCACATGTTCCTGTAGACACATCTCAGGACATAGTCTGTAAAACAGAAAGGAGCTCTCTGCTACTAGCTGAATGCTGTTAGGAACTTCACTGATGCTTTCCCATCCTTAGTTTTTCAATTCAGTGGAAATTCCACAGAAATAAAGATGAAAAAATCTCTAAAATAAATGTTCTTTAGTCAATACTCTCTTGTATCACCTTTAAATGCTAAAACTGGGATCTGTATCTGGTGGAAATCAGCACAAGGTCACTGGCTACAACAGAGCAACAATAACTAGTGCAGCTTGAGAACCTGTCCCTGTGCTTTCAAAGTGACGTGTGCACTGGGGCATCTCTGAGGTCCTAAGGGCCTAAGTTATACCCTTTTAATAGATTTTCAGAAAATGCACAGTGATGAAAATCTCAAAGTTGAGACAGCTCAAATTATGTGACTATTTTGTTTTGAAAATTGAGACCTAAACACAGGCAGCTGCATATCATCAGGAGACCAACTCCATTACTATGTGAAGTAAATCAAGAGTTTTCAGTCCTTGGTATATTCAGGTAGTACGCTCTGGGACACCAAATTCTGCTTTTCACAATGATGTAGAGTACACAGAAGAATCTCCCCTCTCCTCCAACTGAGGCATTCAGTGATAGGGGAAAGTGGAGAACTGTAATGATGATGGCAAACAAAATGCAAGTGCAGCATGCAACAGATGAACTAAAACTTTATTAAAATTGGGAAAAGAAAGCTACTCTTAGAAGAGAAAAAATAGCCAATGGTGCCTGTAAGATAGGGATCAAAGCTGTGCAGAGACAAAGATAAAAAGTTTGGCAATAAATGTGTTGACAGTTCCATGGCGGGAAAGTTGCATTTGAATTGTCAGAAGAAGGTCTCTGGGCTCTGTGATTTGCCGCTGCATGACCACAATGCCACTGTGGTTGTTCACTTTTTTTGTGGTGAAAAAACCCTCCTGGTTCCCGCTGATGATGGACAGCAGAATTTTATCCCCAGGGACAGCATTGGAAGGGCCCATGCGGAAAATGTCGGTGGGTACTTGAATGTTGGTAGGAAAAGAGAGGTGATAGTAGGTTATTCTCAGAGGCAGGCTCTGGCATTCCTTATTTTCATTACAAGGCAAGCGCTCACAGCGACTGCAAGAAAAGTGAGAACACAAGACAAGAGGAAGATTAGCGTACATTTAGCAAGCGTGACAGGAGAGCAAGGGCAGTGGGGGTGGGAAAAGCTATGTTGACTTGCATACTGTATCCATTCTTCAGTCTGGCACCTCAGTCATATTGCAAATGGACATTTATTAAATAAGGATGAACTTGTCTGTAGCTGGTGCTTTTGGAGAGGCATTGCCATTTTCATAAGTCTCACCCTTACTTTGCATGCACAGATAGGTCGAGTCTGGCACCTTAGTATGGGTGAGAGGTTATATGCATTCAGATCAGCTAAGTTTGTCCTAGGGAGAACACTGGCTTTCCCCTGCCCCCAGGTTTACTCTTCTGTTGATTGGACACATGTTAAATAAAGGCAGAGATCCTAAGTGGTTAGTGAATTGACTGTGCCCTACTTGGGATGTCTGACTGGATTTTAAGACTGAGCAAAGTATTCTGAAAACCACAAATGTACAAGGAGTTGGTCCTTCTGAGAGAGAAGGGGCACTCTAGATACTGCACTACAAATGTCCATCACCTGGCAGCATACAGAGAAATGTAAAACCTATTTCCAACCCTGATGTATGTTAAGGCTTATTTGCCTTGAAGACAAACGTCTTCCTCTGATATAGCACAGTATATCTCTGTGTTACCAGGTGAACCAAACAGAGTTAAACAGCCATCTAGGCAAGCAGAAGTGGCCTACAGATTTAGTCTGCTCTAAGCAGCCTTGAGCCACAGGAATGATACTGGTCAGTGAGAAATTTGCCCTCTGCTGTTCCCTTCCCTTAGCAGTAGGCACTGTATTATAGTCCAAAATCCAGAGGACGAGGAAGAGAACACCCACACAGGCCAAGAGTGAGCAATGAACATCAGCACTAGAAATCACAGTCTGCATGGAGGGAAAAATCACATTCTGCTACGGAAAGAAGTGAAGTTTGTCCAGACAGGTATGGACATTAAAGTCACTGCTTATCAAGAATGTTGTAATTTACCAGCACATTAATGAAGATCTGACATGTCATGATACCTGGTGGGTTTGAGAATTTTAAAGAATTGCATACAAGGAAAGTTTATATGAACTTCGCATTAAAGATATGCCCAAATCACCACACGCGAATTGGTATCCAAACATCCTCTCAAACAGGTGCATAGAAGAAGAGGGAGACATGACAATCTCAGCTGGATGTTGACTTTGAAAAATCTGGCGATGATCAGGATGTGCATGTAGCTCCAAAGCTGCCTCATGCACAACTATGACTCAAATTACATACAAGAGTCTCTCCCCTCAAAAGCGATATTCAGTCTACGGGCTGAGGTTTTGGAACTTAAACTATGTATAAGTTTCTTTACTTAAAAATGCTCCAGCATGAAAGCATGGTTTGCTTCTTACTACCTCAAGGAAATCTGACTGGTCATTTCACTTGAGTATCTGGTATCAGCAGAACTAAGGCTCATAAGCAAGCCCCACTTTGTTGCCAGTGCATCATGACCAGAATTCCAGGAACTTCTCATTATATGCAAAATAAGCATTTTCAAAAAGAAAGTTAAAAATCACCCTCAGTTCTTCAGTTAATATGTTTTCTTTTAATACCACTTGCATGCCAAAGTACAAAGCAGTACTTTGAAGACTTAAATGCATTCTCAATTTTATTCATGTGTGTAAAGAGCACACACAAGTCTTCACAGGATGGCCGGCTAATTTAGTGTGGATACTCTTGGAATATTTTCAGGTATAGTGAGTTCTACATTCTTTTCTGAAACGCCATCAATAACTCCACTAAAGAGAGTTACTTGTTTTTGTTGAAATCATGAGACTACTTGGTTTTGCTGAAACGATGAAGCAAGTCAAGACAGTTAATTTCTTAGCTGGAAATGTTTTCTTCATGCAAATCATTTTGGAAGCATGTACATGCTCATAAGCACTTATGGGCTCATAAAGATGCCCTGATTTATTCTCCTATAAAAGTAAAATACATTTTAACATGATATGCAGAACTTATGGAGAGAACAAAAACCAAAACTCCAGCTTCCTAAGATTTGAAAAAGGATATTCTGCTGATTCAGAAGGTTATTTGCAGAGACAGATGTGCCTGCAGCTTGGAGCTAAAATTATTCAAAATTCATCATCTTTTATCTTATTCTTTCTTTAGTGGTGCACACTACACACTGAAGGCTTCACTACAGGTTTAGTTAATGTGCACTAATTGTTCCATCAAATAACCACAAAGGAGAGATAGCAAATATTATTGCTTTCAAGAACCAGAGTTCATTCTGGGATCATGCACCACAATGGAAATAAGCAACAAGCATTTAAATCCCAGTGTACTCTCTAAACCTTATTTAAATGCTTCCCTTCAGTGGGCAGAAGATGATCATACAGTGGGGGAATACAACAACCTACTGCTAGTGAGGAAGTAGCCCAAGGCCTCAGGGGCTGTTGCAGCTCTGTGGCATCTCAGGACGGATGAGATGGCCATACAGCCATGGTGCCCTGCCAACCACGCCATGTTGCTGTGGGAGAGAGCACGGGGGGACCAGTAGCAGAAGGGGAGTGTTGAAGCAGCAAGATGCCATCAGAGAAACCCAACACAGAGCCCAAGTAAAATGTGTACCACTTTGCAGTGAGGTAGTTTGAAATAAATCTTCACAAACCTCTGCAATTAGGCATGTGGGCTGGAAAAACAAGCATGTAATGCTGCTATCTGCTTATTCCTGCAATCATTCCTGATTATTTTAGCTCACTTACTGTTCTCTTACGTTTTTTTTATGTGGTTGAAATACTGCTTTTAAAGAATTACTTGTAGTTTGAATTTCAGGTATGAAACACTGGTTACTCATAAAGGGAAAAAAAAAACAAACCAAACCTACTAAAACTCCATTTTAGATAATGAATATAACATTCCTAACAAAGAAGTGAGAAGAAAATATTTTCTGCCTTCCTTCCCGTTAATTCTGAGAACGCTTTTCATGTGGTACAGAGGCAATTTATCCCGTTGTGTGTCCATAGGAGTTGAGTGGTACACAACAATTCCTCATGCACTGAAGGGAAAAGAACTTCTTGGCAGGATTTATGCTTTTGCAATTTACTTCATCTAGGGAAACCATCTCAACATGCTCAGTGACTAACCAAGTATTACTACTATACGATACACTACACACCTCTGAAATTCAAGCCTGCAGATTTACAGAGCTGTAACAATCTTATGGACCTCCTAGAATACTCTCCACTGGAGTACTTGCTCATGCTATCCTTAGTGTATTTCTTTTCATCAGGTAGCACCAGATGAGCCATCAGCTGGGCTGCATCACCACACAGTACATCTCTACATTTATGGTAATGGAGCAGCTGTGTAGGGAAGGTAGGTTTTGTCTTAAACAGACCAGAACATAAAGGGAAAGAAACCCCAGAAAGATGGTTGGTTTTCACAGACGTGTCTTAACCAGAGGAGAATATGAAGTCCTACTTCAGGTTCAGGCAGGAATACAGTATACAACAGTACAGCAGATGGGACAGACAGATACCCTGCATGTTCCTTCTATCTGGAGCTGGAAAGTCTCCAGGAGTTTTCAAGCTATAGAAGAGACAAACCCATCTTCATTTTGCCCTCAGCACTGAGTCTTTATGTCCTATCTTTGTCTCCTTCATCTGTCTTTCCCAACCTGGCTCCTTTTTTCTATCCCCTTTCCTTGCCTACCACCCTTCCTGCTCAAACATTTGGCATCAGGACTGTCTACTCAGACAGTGCTAATCCTCCTCTTCCTTCTCCATCCTCTCCTGGCTGACACTTGGGTCTTTCAGTTTCTACCTCAGAGACCTAATCACAAAGCATACAACTCCCTCCCTAAGTATCCTTGTGCGGACATCCCAAATTATTCCTTGCTGTGATGGTCTTCATCCAAATCTGGCATCAACCACCCTTAACCATGAGCTCCTGACTCCCATGGTTGGTTTCCCCTTTGTCTCTAAATTGTTTTACCCAGTTTTACCTTCTACACCTCAAGCATTTCCCGGACTCATTCTCCTCACCTGGTCAGACCTTCAGATCCTTCCCTCCCTACACTGAGCCTCCTTATTCCTAAGCACACCTTTCCTTCTTACCAAGTCAGCTCTTCTCTCACTGGTGCTAGAAACAGCTTTCCTATCCATGGAACCTGGGTAGTCTTTGAACACATAGAAGAAACAAGGCCAGCAGTACCTGGCCCAGGACAGAGAGGAGCTGCTATTATGGGTAAGACTGGACTTCTTTCCTCTGGCTCTATATGGGAGCAGACTCAGTGTGTAGAGCAGGTACCTGCACACTTCATACTACTTTAAAGAGCTTGTAAGAAGCTCAGCTCTGCTAAATCAGAAGAGAATTGTTTGTTGCTCACTACTGTTAGGAAGAATTAAATTGCATTGAGGAAGACAGTCAAATACAGATTGCCACTGAGCCTATGAAATCCTTATCACTCAAGGACTTGAAGCAAGTTAAACAATTCTCAGGTATACTCCAGGTAGACCTGGAGTATTTTGGCATGCAGGGGTAGATTAAGATTACCCATCAAGGTCCTAATTTCCCAAGATTTATGAAAAAAAAAAAAAGCTAATTGCAATTTTACAAAGTTCATAATTTCAGAAGTTTCAGAGGTTTTTGGTAAAGATGATGAAAGGCACAAAATTAATCTTATAAAAAATTTGAGATTTCTGCTCCAAAACACGACAACAAACTGATAGAAGAGGACAAACAAAACAAAACAAAACAAAAAGAATTAAGAAAAATAAAATTCACCAAAATGCCTTAAACACACAAAACAATGTGCTCCTCTCTACCCATGTTCTGGGAAATGAGTGCGCTGCTTTGCCTGAAATTTGGCAAAACTTGAGCCTGAGTTAAATGTCTGGTGTGTAAAACTTCAGCCGTTGGTTATGTTTTGGCAAAATCCTAAGCAGTTAAAAGCAGGTCCTAATAATGAGAGGCGACAGGCAACCTTAATAATACGCAGACATGTCTAGAGTAAAAAAAATATTTCCCAATCTGGCTCAATGCAGCACACATTTCTGACATGCTGCCATAATAACTTCTTTATCTTTTCTACTATTTTTCTTGGCTTAAATATTACAAATGTTAAGACTTCAGTGTCGCATAAAGACAATTTGTTATGCAATTTGAAAACAAAAAGTGTTTGGCAAGGCAGTAACAGCAAGTTAAGTCCTATGTGAGTAGCAGAAGATCTTAATTATCCTTGGAAAAATACCGAGCCTATAGGCTGATCAAGGGAAAAAAAAACAAAAACAAAAACAAAACCAACAACAACAAAAAAACCCACCCCAAAACAAAACAAAAAAAATAACCTAGAGCAGAATTTAAGCAAAAGAGGTAAGATCTTCAAGAAAATTGTTCCTGTTATGGATCAGACCATGCCAGGCACTTTGCTGGTCTTTGGGGAAGGTTATATAGGCTGTTTTGTTCTGAAGCTCAGAGCATCTATGCACCGCCCTGATCTGTTGCCTGTACATAAGGATTTTAAGGAAAAATAAGAATGAACAAACATGGATTTTCAGGACTGAAGCCTATTAACTTATAGACATTCCAAAAAAATACTGGCCAATAGGGTGAAAAACCCATGAGGTGCCAACTCGATGAGAATGGAAAATGTATTTTGAATAAAAAGGAGAGGAAAATGGTAACTGTAATAGATAAAAAGTTACGAGAAGGCAACTATTTTGATTTTAGAGTCCTGGCATAAGGTTGGGTGAAAATGTGATTTAATGTCATTACCATGGAACAGCTAATGAAGATACTCTAGCTATCAGCTATGTTGGGCTATATATGTCAAAAACAAATGATTTGAGAATAAGTGAATTAGTCTGGAGGTAAAATGGGTGCTAAAGAGCTGCCTTATAAAGCTGTTCCCCAGTGTGCACATGGTAACCCAATACATAAACAATGATTCTGGCATGTTGGCACAATACCTATATACTGGCTAAGTACGAGAGCACCCATCTCCCCACTGAACTAACTTGGACTTTTTGCAATGAAGATAATGAACTCGTATTCTCTTTGGTTTATGCAAACACATTTTTGACAATAAATTTATTAACTGTGTCTTTAGTTGTTGAGAGGGAAAATAAATAAATCCTACAAGACAGTAACTCAAGGAATTAAAATAGTTAGAACTTCACTGAGCATCTACAGGCTTTGTGTCTGACTCACAGGCTAATTATAGCCCTAGCACATCAGAAGAATCTCTCCCTGAGAGTCTGTATGAGTCTGAGGGAGCCATTACAGGGCCTCAACAACCCAGACACTGAAAAACAATTCAGACGTTCTACTGCTTCCCAGAAGATCCCTTACATCTCAAATACCCATTAATTTCAAGACATGCAAAGAAGTATAGATAAGTAGATGAAATTGAATGCGTGTGTATGATGCATATTTAATAAACTGAACTTTGCAAGTCAGGGATGTCCATAAAAGCAGAGATCTGCTAATTCTGCTTAGTGGCCCATCGCAAATGACTTTTTGATTTAGAATACAAATGGCCCCACAATATTGCAAATAGAGAACATCTGCATCACAAAGCACTGCTTGTTGATTGATGGGACAAATGTAATTGAAAATTTAATTACTATCAATGCTTTTCAGAATACAAGCATATTTTATAAATATCTGGTTTTATCCCCCAAACTCTTCTACAGTATTCTGTTCAAACACATCTGCTGTGCCACTTATATGGCATTTCACAGATTAAGGTTTAAATGGAAACTAGCTAATATCCGCCAAGTCCCTCCTGATGAAGATTAGCATTAGCTTCATTCTACAGAGGAGGCAGAGTACTCCGTTTTATCTAAAAGATGGTGGGCATGTCAACACTGACTGAAAAGCAATAGGAGGCTGATGACAAAGACGGTTTATCGGCTTTCCTCCCAGGCTGGCAGTGTGCACTTACCTGGGTTTGAGGCACACGGAAGGGGCCGTGAAGCAGCCTTTGGAAGAATCCTGGAGTACAGGGTGGCCATAAAGCCACAGGATGGGAGGACAAGCAGACATCTGCCTCAGCCATAACCTCCTAGCTACACGACTGAAATTCTGCAACAACTTCTCCACTTTGCTAGCACCATTTGATGGGTATAAATGAGCAGCCAGCTGCACCCCCTCCCAACATTGTCTCATATTTTCAACACCAGAAAGCAAAGACTTTCTTCATGATAGGCTAAGAGACACAAATATGAGCAGCATCTAATAAATCACCCTTACTAGGATTCCCATCTTTTTTAACAGTGGTGAAATGGTACTAAAACAAAGCCATTCCTGCAATGCTTTGCAAAAGCACTGGTAAGAATTCATAGATGAAGCTAAAAAGAACTCTTTCACTGGAGTGTAAGAGTAAGGAAAAACTGTGTGTGAAAGAAAAAAAAAAAAAAGGTCAGAATTTTGAAGCTGAATGTAACAGCTTCTTAACAGGCTGCCTGCAAGGTAGCCAGAGAGAGAACACCTGCTCATGGCTCTAGAGAACATTATGATGCAAATCACTGACATTGTTTAAGGGAATGCCTTTTTCTTAAACTGAAACAGAAGTGTGAGATGGGGACCACACCTGTGTGTGAAAAGCACAGGGTAGGCCTACCAACAAAACAGGTATTTGCCAGAATCCGCTATTCGTTCAGGCAGCAGTGATGTGACATAAAGGAGATCACGTCACCAAAAACCCATTCAGCCTTGAAAAAGGAAGTACTTACGTATCTCCTGACTTGCGGTAATTTTCTGGACATTCCAAAGACAGACAGCGAAAGCCCCCCTGGATGTTAAAGCAGGTCTCATTGAAAGAGCAGTTGTGGCTTTCTGCAACGCACTCGTCGATATCTGCCAAATGGAGACAAGCGAGTGGATTAAACACGTGCCTTTCCTCAAGTTGCGGGAGCCACCTAACAAAATATCGTTCTAGGTGCTACAGAACACGGGGTGTGATTAAACATTATTAATGAATGAAAAAGAAGAAAACTAACCTAAACAATAGGCAAGAATACAAAAAGGAAGAGCAGCAGTGCCACTAAGTGGACAAGACTTAAATATTTGGTGAAATGTTTGCAGCATATTTCCTTTTAAAGGCTAAACTAACTCATACCACTTCACAGTCGGAACCTTCATCTTCAGAGGTGTTTTATTTTTACAATAATGCTATAAAAAGTATTATTTACTGCATTCTATAGTTTATAAGAGAAATTTCCTATTTATTTATTATAAAATATTGTTTTCTTCAGATTTCAAGCTGATGTTTACTGCTTTACCTATGATGTCATAGGGAGGGGATTTTACTAAACATAAGAACTTGCTAGGTCTTCTCAGAAGTCCACAATCCAGTTAGGTCTCCCTGCAGTAATTGAACTCACCTTGGCAGTTGCGTGCATTGGGTGCCAGCCTGTAACCAGTGGAGGGACAAGTACACTGAAAGCTCCCAGGAATATTAATACATCGAAAGGAACAGATATGCCCGCCAGTAGGTAAAGCACATTCATCAATATCTGCAAGATGAAAACACCACTAATTTACTACATGTTTGTGACATTCAACCAAGTGCACATAGATGGTGTTGTTGCTGTGAGCTTCAAACACAATGTCATGGTTCTAACTGCTGGGCAAGGAAAAAGATGATCAGATAGGTGTGGCTCTAGGCAATAAATGTTGTCAGGAATAAATGGAGGCGTGTAGAAAATTAAAAGCATTGTAAGGGCCCAAAAGACAAAGTCAGTGGATAAGAGCAAGCACGTTACAGTGACATGTATCATATCACTTAACAAAAGGGAGGGAGAGGACTAGTTTGAATAGTTTTACCCTTGTTCTTACAAAAAGGAACTCAAGATGAGATGTTCTGCCCAAGATTTTACTGTCTATCAAGTCCTGGAGACCCAAGTCCAAATTCAGGATCTTGTCCATGAGGTCACACCCAGATCTTCCTTGTATTCGAGAAGCTACTTAAACATTATTTGAGAACCATCCACAAAAAGAGGCTATCTAAAATACTCCCTAGTAATATTATACATTATATATGTAACACATAAATGTGTTTGTATCTTCAGTTGCTAAGGACTAGAAATGCTGTTAGTTCCTCAGGAAAAAACAACCCAAGCATCTCTGACAAGTCGCAGAAGTATGCCAAGCTACAACTCAGCGTAAACAACAAAACCATCACCACACAAGCAGAGGTATTTCTAGGCTGGATCACAAGTGGGAGACCTTTATTAAATACAGTTTCATACTTTCACAGGAAAATACCAAAGAGAATCAATTACAGGTAGATGGAGTTATACATCTGTTACGGTGGGAAAAAGAAATGCTCACCCATCCTCTATCTGAAAAATGACAATGCTTACCTTCACATGAAATCCCATCTATGTCACTAAGTTGAAAGCCACGGCGGCAGTAACACTGATAGGAGCCATACACATTAGCACACTCTTGACTACAGGGGCTGCTCTCGCACTCATTTAAATCTGAAATGCAAAATTATACACCTGAACCCCAAATTTCTTCCTATATTTGTCACTCCTATTACAGGACTAAGACAAGTTTGGCAGATGATTTTTTTAATTTAAAAAGGATGAAAAGCATGTCAGCAAGTAGGCCAAAAACAGGAGGCTCTGGGTGTATTACTCTCAACAGGGTCTGGCAGTATGCACCATGCTATTATTTCCCGCTGTCCTTCAAAGTCTGTGACTTGGAGAGAGTCTTTAGGACCACACTTGCATTTCTATACCTGTGTATCAGCAAGACTGGTTCTGAAGCTGTTGAATCTCATCGAGTAGAGTCACCCTTCAAAATGCTGTAAATGCAGACCCATACACCTCTGCATGATCCAGCCTAAGGCTAGTCAATGTATTTGAACTGCAGGCTACAGTGGCCTTGGTTACTCATAAAAGCATTCAGGTAATCAAAGAGACCACATTAGGTTGATTTCTCATGTCATCCCAGTGTGGTCTTACAAGATACAACCAAATGGAGGTAGCTAAACAGAAATGAGCTGCATCTCATGCTATACAGCCAAAGCACACGACAGCCGTACGTACCTTCACATGACCTGCCATCCGTTGAAAGCTTGAATCCCATGGTACAAGTGCAGTAATAGGAGCCAGGAGTATTCTCACACTTGTGAGCACAAAGGCGGCCTGGATAGCGTCTGCATTCATTGATATCTGCAATGATAAATACAGAGGTCTATGTATTGGTCGGCTTCACTGCAGTAGTACTCTGGACAAGAATGTGGTCATAGAAGTTTGATTTTTATTTTCCAGATCTAAATTTCATACTAGAGAGGGAAGAACTTGCTCAAAATGCTCATTTAGAAGCATTCCAGTGCATAATTGAATTAAATCTATAAAGAAGAAAGTTGCTTTGATCTTCCAAAGGAATGTTTTGCTGTAGGTGCATGTAAAAATATCACAGAAAACAATTACAGACACTCTCATAATCTTACCTTTTAACAGGATAACGGATACCACGTTGACAATACTAATGAAGCTTTCTTTGAAGTATCAGCAGCTCGTTAACACGGTATTAGATTTATACAAATAATACAGTAGTCAATTTTACATTCACATTAAAGAGGTTACGCAATCACAGCAGAACCATTTTTTAAAATACCATGGCTGCACGTATTTAAATCCATAAGTGCAACTTACCAATACAAGTTCTACTGATGACATCAAAAGTATAGCCAGCTTTGCACTCACAACGGTAATTGCCTGGGGCATTTATACAAACATGTCCTTCTCCACAAGGCTGATTTGGGGATGAGCATTCATCCACATCTAAAACAAGGAAAGAACTGATTGCAAGTCCACTTCTGAGCATGCAAGCTGATAGGAGACCAACACGTCAACATATTTCTGTGTCCTGCAGTAGCTATATAGTGTTTTGAAACAGAAAGCAAGATTTTGATCTAGCTCTCAGCTTCTACAAGATCAGAGTCACAAATCCAAACTATTCTTACTGAAGGAGTTCTTTTCTCATGCGTCCTGTTAATGTTGACAAACTTGTGAGGGAAGAGAAATCAGGAAAATCAAACAATTTTTGGAGGAAATCAGTTGAAAAATTGCTCTATTATGCACTCAATATTCATGGGTCAGACCTTGAATGTAAGATGTCAGCATCCATTAAAAGCCATTTAAAACAACTGAAAACATATGCAAAAATACTTCTTTCTGCAAAAGCCACCTTTGTTAAAAGACAGCCAAAGGTACATACACCTTTCAACATTAATTGGATGGCTTCTGTGGGACAGTAAGTGGGCCTTGTGTTACACCCTTGTATTGAGAATATTTGAGACCATACAGTATTGTTCCAATATGCTAATACAGTCACAGACAATGCCATTGGGGGGGGTGTGTGTGATTATAATTTCATTTCTCAGAATATAAGGTTTCAGGAGTTATATGAGGGACAGAGAGTAGGCCCTTGTCATTCTTCATTTGTTGGGACCACCGTGAGCAACCGGGATAAAGAACTGACTGTAGAAATGAGAAAAACTTTGGCAAAGTGCAAGAAACTGGTAAATATAAACAATAGATGTGATTTTATTCAAACTGTTACCTTACCTACACATCTTGTTCCATCTTCATTGAGATGATAACCTCGACCACAGCTGGGAGAGATTCGCTGGCAGGTGTATGAGCCATCAGTGTTAATACATATCTGTCCAGCTGGGCATGGCATGTTGGTGCTCAGGCATTCGTTGATATCTGCAAGAGCACAACAAGCCAGTGTCACTATCTGCTGTCTGAAGATGTTTAAAGTAAGATGCTTTCCTTATATAATACTTCAGAGGTTGACATCCTATGTGATCTTTCAGAGTTTGAAAACTTCTGCCCAAGGGAGAATACAACTGTTTGTGCTGTTCAGCTTCACCGATGTAACGCTTCCAGCGTGAGGACTGGGAGAGGTATGAGAGGCCCCATTCCCACTGAAAAGCAGTGGAAATTATGCATAGAACTTGTATTTCTTTAAAAGCCTTTGAAAGCCTCCCCTACACACACAAAGAGATGATCAACAATTCAGTTCACCAGCTCAACCAGTTATGCTGCAGTCTGTGGCTTGCAGCTCACAGTGTATGAGCTATTTGGTAGTATGTGCTCATAGAGCAGTAATAGCTGAATTCATTTTACAAAGATATAAACTACTGCTCACTGGTATTCACCATGAATACCTTACCTTGCCTTATGGCAAGTTGCCCATGTAAACACGTAAGAATGTGAATACTTTAAACTTCAATTAAACTGAATTTAATCGAATTAAAATTATTTATGCATTCACAAGACTATGCAGCCCACTACCATCCATCAAACATAGGTCTATTGTTTTTTACAAACTGGACATCATACCACTTTGTGACAAAGAAAACCTTTATCTGGTAAGAACCCACTATAAAGTAGAATCTCAGAAAATGTAATGAGATGTGATTAAGCTGTATTAGGGTCTGATATGGCATGGTGTATCTAGCCAAGAAAGTAACGAACTCACTGTTACACAAGCTTAGCATATGTGCTATTAGTTTGGAGGAAAGGAGTTTCAACATTGGGAATCAGTGGCTACAGGAGGTAGCGAGGCAGCCTTTGCTACCTGGAAATGTTCATGTAACTAAGACCTGACAATATGTAGGAGCAGCACTGCTAGCAAGCGTATAGGCTTGCATCCCCTAGCCTTCAGCAAAGTCCAGCTTCACATCAGTACTTCTCTGCCTAAAAGTTTCCCAACAGCTTCACTGGGATAGCATCATCATTTCATACAGCAGTACTGTTAACTGCTATCCAGTTGGCAAGGTATGATACTAAGTACAGCATCCAGCTTGCAAAATGTTGGCTGCCTGAAGATGGGGAAGGGGACACAGTATGATGTCAAACATGTCAGTCAGGCCTATCCCAGCTCACTAGAGTGTACAAACCTCAACTTACAAAGACAATGGAAAGACAGGAAAGTTTTAATATTTTTTTCCCCTCAATAACACACAGGGCAGCATTTGGTCCACAGTGCGTAAAATCAGCCAGTGAAATTATTTTTGTAAATATTTTGGGGGACATAACTATCACTGCTGCAAATTGCTGTGGCTTTGCCAATGTCAGCGAAGCCAATCTAACTGCTAACTGCATGGACCTGCTGCTAGCTGTGGCAGGTGGACATCTACAAAGGGTTTGTTGTGCACAAGCACTGCCCCCCTTCATTTTAAAGGCTGCAATTTTCTTTTCAATCTCAGTGTTTCCAGCATCAGATTTCGGCACTACAGGGTATGATATGGTCAGGAGAATGAGGGGTTGACAATGAGCTCGACTTGGCAGCTGCTGCCACTCAGCCAGTTCCACAAGTCCAAGACATGCTATGCTGATGGGGGAATTCAAAGTTAAGTTGAGACTTGAAAATACTGCTCAAGGGAATAACTGATAGATTTGTAGGTCACATTAGACAATTCTATTCAAGAGTTTGCTGGAAACCAGTAATTCTAACATATTTACATAAAGGTTATAATTCTGTTTTGTAGGAGTCTTGGAAACAAGGCATTAGCTCGACAGATTGTAATCAGTTTTTAAAATAGAACTCCTCACCACAGTCTGTTATAGCTGGCCTACCATTCTCATACACAGTAAGATTTTTGATAGGTTATAACTAATGGAGGGCAGGTCTGGAAAGACCTGCATACCTGCCAAACCGTGGAGACTTTGTTACAGAGGATGTCATAAATTACAGCTTTTTATACTAAGCTTTAGCTGAAACTGTTTGGATAGAAGGAGAGAAAATAGGTCATAATTCTTTTACAAAGTTTGTTTCAGTTAAAATATCCAAAGACTTAAGGAAAATGTTCAAATGCAGCTAAGTGCCTTGGGTAACCAAAGCTCACTAAAACCAGAGATCTAGTATTTTAGTCTTTTCTTTAAATGGGTTTTGTCTGTAAATCTTACCTGTGGGACCAAGCCTGCCTTTACAGGAGCAGAAAAGACACACAGCAGAGTAACATGTACATGCATGAAGAACGACTTGAGAAGCTCACCCAGTAAAACTACAAAATGACTCACAGGCAACACTGAAGTATTGACTGAGATAAGAATATGTCTTACCAATACAGTTGCCTAGCGCATCTTGTATAAACCCATTCATGCACTGTAGTTTGGGTCGGCAACGGAAAGATCCTGGAGTATTCTGACAGATAAAATCGGGGGGGCAGTTATGAGTACCAGTCTCACATTCGTCAATATCTGGTACAGCACAAAAAAAGATTGTTAGCAGGAGTTTGACAGAAACTTTTCCATCACATTTAAAACATAAGCCATAGTTAAAAAAAGCCAGACATATTAATCCTCAGTGTACCCTTGATATGAGCTACTTCCTCAAACAGAATCTCAGTAGAAACAGGTAGAGTAAGTTAAGGGGCTTTTAATTATTTCATTATTAACATTATATATAAAGGGTGTGTCTGTGTTTATCATGCTTCACCAGTTTAATTCTCACAATTAAATGATTCAAAATGATTATAGAGCACCTGAAGCATCATGTTCAGCATCCAGCCTTGATTCAGCAGTGTGCTTATACAGGGGCTCAGCTTTACAGTCAGCAAGATTTAATTGTATGTCCAAGTGCAAATTTAATTTTAACCTTAGATCCAGTGCGGACATTGTTCATTTCTTTCATAAATGAATTAATTGGCCTTGATTCTCATCCATATTAAGGTTTGCAATATTATTGCATTATTGTGCTTTAAAATGCACATAAACATAATTTCTGCTCACTTTAATATTCTATTGCTGTTGAGGATAGACCATAAACACTTGTAAATAAATTATGGTTCAGATAAAGCAGACAAGGGCTAATGAAGCTTCATTCATGAATGTAACCCTGTCCACATAAAAGCAACTAAAATTTAATGTTTGCCACCTTACAATGGGATGAAATCTCCTGAAGTTATTAATACACAGAAATTTTCTAGCCATAGGATGCCTCGGCTTTCCCATTTATTAAGTTGACACAACAGTAGATGCAACTGCTTATCCCTAGAGCTCTGTAAGATTTAAATAGTGTTTGTGGAGACCATTTTAACTTCAGAATGGGTTAATACTGACTTGGGTTCTGCAGGGTTCTACATGTTGCACAACTCGGTCATTTTACTTGTCATTTAAAATTCATACATGAAGATTATTCATTTTCTATTTTCATCACTATTAACATAACATTCATAATTAACATTATTAACATATCCTACCCACATAAGAAATTTCTGACATTAATTGCATGCTTAATTTACTGTCTGTACTCCTTTCCCACCAGAGAAAGATTGCTAATACTTGCTGGTAAGCTCTTTGTTGGCCTTAATCTGATGTCATTCAAATCAGCAGAAAATTTACTTCAAGGGGATCAAAGATAGGCCATGATACCTGTAAAACACTGTCTGTATGTTCTATATATTTTGCATTGGAGTTTGTTCATCAGATATTTTTTTACTCGACCTATTATTCATCACCAATCAGTTCCTACAATAAAACCTTACCCAGAATTTTGGTTGAGTTAATTTACTCAGTGGAACAAAATTAGTACATTTATGAACACCTCTAAGCTCTGGGGGAACACTTTCTCATGGTGGAAACCAATTCCACATCAATTGAATTTTACTGCTAATTTATATCTGTGTGAAGGTAGCACGTCAGGTGAAGTTATGGATGCATAACAGCGTACTTTGAGCTAGATGCAACTTGAAATCAGTCATTTCTTGAGGGAAAAAAAAAGACTATTACCCTTGTGTTCAAATACAGCTAGTCAAGAACAGTGCTTTTAACCCTTTTTCATTTTTGCATCCTTGAGAATGTTGTCATTAAGAAGATAATGCCTTTGTAACACCTTTACTTTTCCTAAGGATTAAGGCTTACTTTCTTTAAGAGATGCATCTACCATAGTGTTTTCAAATTGAACCACCTGATCACTCCACTTGCCACACTTCATTTCACATTCCAAAGTGAGCAAACTTGTTTCTTTCAGACTAAACTAAGCCATTAGGTACGGTCCAGGACCAGAACTTAGGCATTCCCACTAAATGAGCAACCAATTCACAGGACAGACTAGAGCTAGTCAGAAGTAAACACCAGAAAAATGTGTATAGTGTCAGTGTGGGGCCTTCAAAATCAACTGGTTTTGACCAGCTCCAGAACAGTGCAACAAAATTTGCCAGTGTAAAATAAATGTAGTTATCTCTCCTGGAAGTCTTTGTAGTAATCCACAGGCAGTCTGATCTGGTATCTGCAAGGTGACAAGTGGAAAACCTGCCCACCTGTCCCAGAAGAACCAGCACTGTCTGTGTGTCCTTACTACAGCTTAAATGTACATTTACAAAAAGTAAAGAGCATGACATAATGACATACTTATTTTTTTTACTTAAGTCTGGAAAATTTCAGTTTCTCTACGCAGGACATACCTTTGCAACGACTGTCATCTGTTAGCTCATAACCAGTTCCACAGCTCGTGTCCCGCTGACAGCGAAAGGATCCTAATGTATTGACACAGGTTTGTCCAATTCCACAGCTGTGTGTCCCAGTGATACACTCATTAATATCTAGAATATAAAACATTATTTGGAAAAAAAAAAAAAAAGAGAGAGAGAGGGGGGAAATAAGAAACATTAAATTACTGGGAAGATACCAGGCTAGCTGTGGGCACACCTCCAACCAGTCATTACTTTGAGCATCAGGATACAAAGAATGGTGTGGATTTGACCTCTCATACACCCACCCACAATGTGGTTATTTATCACTGTTATCAGATGATGAGCCAGTAAAGACATTTTGATCCCACTGGTTACAGGACTTGTGACTGCTGATTCACTAGACTTAAAGAGAAGGAACTTTTACCAAGTGAGAGCAAAGGGCCCATGTTATCTCATTGAGTTGAGTAGCAGATTATTATAATGGCTATATGAATGAGGTCAGAATTCAAAATCCTTCCCTGCTTTGCCTCCCACCAACATAGAGTTTAGGGACTCTCCAAATCACAAGTAGCTTTCTGCATTATAGCTACTCATAGCCATTTCTTCTGTATTTTTTTTCTCATTTTCTCTTCCAATGCATAAGAAAATATGGTGTCCACATGTATCATATGTAAAAATGTTTCCTTTGTATATTTCACGCTAGGTTAGTGTTAATCTGCCACATCATCAATAAGTATTTCATATTGTGAACTTTGTATTTGAGTTACTCACCTAAACTGTGCCCTGGAAAAGCTTGTTTCTCTCAGCCACAAAAGAAGCCTAGGCTGACTAGCTCAGAAGCAAATGTCTACATTGAGCATGTCTGAAGTCAAGTGCTATGAGCTCTATCCCAGCCCATTTCATCTGAGGTTTCTTTTAAGCTCCTGGGAGAAACTTAACCCTTGACTCTCACAATGGTAACCCATGCCACTCACAATATTCAAACCTCTCATCCTTTCTGTTGGTTGTGTCCTTAACAAGCTAAAGAATCATACTCTATTTCATCTGCCTTATCAATTACCATCTCCTATTATAAAAGAGAACAAGGTATTTTTCTTTGGTTTTATCCACAACAATAAATTCAAGATATTCAGCCTCTTCTCCACTCCAAATCCTCCATCTCTTGTACTGATTCTTTCTTCATTCCACCTTCCCACTTGCTCTTTTAAAACAAAGATGTTGATAATCAAGGCAATGGTTTTATTTCTTTTACCTTCACAGTTGACACCATCTGGCTGAAGCTGATACCCAACAAAGCAGGAGCAGACATAACTGGATCCTGTGTCTCTGCACTGCTGAGAGCAGGGACCACCACCTAATTGGACATTTAAGAAGTTTTATAAAATTAAGAGGCTTTTCATAGGAACTGATACAAACCATTGATTTATAGGATGCCTGCTGATTTATTTAGAAAAGCAGGTAACTAAACATACACACATATAGCAGAAGGAAAGGGCTAAACACTGAAAGAAGTGTTTGTGATCACTGAATTCTTTTTGCTCTGAAATTGAATACAAGATGAAAGTAAATTAAGGAGTTGCTCATAGCCCATCATTGTTAGAAGCTGAAGAGAAAATGCTGATGAGCTCAGACACCTCCTCAAGTTTTGTCTGGGAAGTTAAAAATTTGTGTGGTGATTACTGTAAAATAAAGAAGACAATATGCACGACCATAAGCTAATGAAACATTTTCACTATTAGCTACATTAGGCTTTCTTCTTAGGCCATCATTATTAGGACCATACTCATGAATTAGCCACAGCATGTGCTCTTTTCCTACCCATCAGTCAGGAAACTTGAAAGCGAAAAGAGAGTATTGTGGGTGACAAAGGCTTCACAGAACCCATGAGAACCAAACTATACTACTGAGGTACGAAGGACCTAGTGGGATATGTGCAGGACTCACAAAGGATGTTAAAGAGAGCTGAGGCTATTCTGGCAGACAGAAGGAGAGGATACTGTAGGAAATTTACATAAAATTTGGCTCACTGTTAAGAAAACTTACTTTTTCAGTAATAAATTAATAACATTTCATATTCTCACAATAGAGAAAAGGTTATATACTTCCAACTACTTGTTGTGAGAGTATTGATAGTACAAACAGAACCAGTCTTCTTCAGTTTTTCAGAATGGCTGGACAGGCATTAAACAAAGGGTTTGAGATAAGTGGAATTAATGTCAGCAAATGCAGCTCTAATAGTTTAAACTTTTGAGTAAATGAATTTTTTTAAGTGCAACAACTTCTAACGAGGACAGGGGCCATTAAAGCACCACAGAAATTTAGGTTTGTACACAGTACCGGCAAGGGCTGTGACATTAGAAGGAATCTTAATCTTGTGGTTGTGATGGACAGCTACCACTTTCTGAACCTCTGCTAATACTGTGAGCTTGTCAGCCACAGTAAAACCTATCATGAAGGTGTTGGAAGAACAGAATTAATTTCCTCGAATACCATGAAGGTGCTCCAAAACAAACTGCTGGAAGTTCCACTGCCTAGGAAATTTAAGTTTCCCCTGGTGAAATTCGGAAACATCACAAGTAGTTTTGGCATGCCAAGTTTATCAGAAAATATACAGTAGCCAGAAACTCTAATTTGTAACTAGTCACACCAATCCATCTCTTGCAGGCAAGTGATTAACTGACAAATTCAACAACTGATTACATAAAGAAGTAATGCTAGGAAAATATCTAACATATTTTTCTATGTCATCTCTTGTACTTAGCAGCTGGAGACAAGGAGCCAGCTGGAGACAGTGCTGGCTCTGACTAGCTAGTGACCTAGCAGAAATTTCCATCTTCTCTAGAGTGTAATAGCTATACAACATGCAGCACAGTAAATCACCTCTCAACTGGAATATAAGTCTTTGAAATGTATTTTATCCTAAGTACATTACTTAGTTCTGAAATTCTTGTAGAAAATAATAAATCACTGCTGTTTTAAGTTTACAGACATGTAAAACATCTGTGACAAGCAATAAATCAAAATACTTAGAACAATATCCCAATAACACATTCTTCCTCTATGGGAGACAATGCCTCCCTTGTATTTAAGAACTGTTGAGGCATCACATAATGGCCTACTATTTCTTAGAAAGGATCTTCATTCTGCTATTTTTACCCATAACTAGTCATGGCAAAAGGTTTTGGCTAATCTCTAGATCTCAGTTTGCTTCACTTTTATCCAAGGCAATCACAAAAGAGCTGGCGAACATGACTAGTCACCTGACTTACCTCTGCAGCCATCATGCAGATAAGGATCTTCTTGGTCTAGTTCCTCCTTTGAAATTTCAACTAAAAAGAGGAGAAATAGACTTTAGAGGAGAAAGCACTGTTCTTCTCACAGTAAAAAGCTGCCTTCTTGGGATGGGACTCAGACCAGGGTTTTGGATAAACCAGGACAAAATTAAAGAGCATTATTTACATGTTTTACAGCTATTTCATACTTAAATTTGATATTCAAATGCACATGACCATGGGGCATTTTCTGTCTGATTCAATATGAAAGTCATGCTGTGATCATAAGATTACATATGGGGTGAGATTTTCAAATGCAGGTTCTTGGCATTAGGCTTTTAACCAGAGCTTAGCCTCATTTTCATAAGGCATGCTGTTGAGGCATGCTTGGCTTCCATGGACCTTATAGTAGCTTTGGGTACTCACAGTTTTAATGAAAATCAGATTAACCTCAGTAATTTATTTAGACTTCATTCCAAAAAGAACTCCACACCCAACTTCTCGGCACCTACTTACGCCATTCTTTCAAGTGTACTTCATATACCTTAACACAGAGGGTTTTTTTGGTGGTATTTCTCCTACGTGCATGTGTCCTGAGAGGTCTTTCTCTCCACACAGAGGACGTAAAAGGGCAGAACACATCCTACTACCTGAACGCATTGCTTGCCCAAAGGACTAGCTAATGGGCTTACTCCAATCCTGCCACTTTGAACGCAGGGGGAAGGGTGGGCTGGTAGTGAGATGTGTAAACACAATCCCAAAATACTCTAGTTATTGAATTGGAAGCTTACTCTCATTTCAGTGATTGTCCACAAGCCTATTAAACCAGTGGTCACTTACAAGCAAATAACACATCATGGATGTGAAAGCAAGTTTTTCTGTGCAGTGGCACAAGGCTGGTTCACTGAGCCCTCAAGCCATTTTGGTCATGCAGAAACTAATGAAATCCGTTTGCCCAAGTCTGGTCTGATTTTGTAGAGGTCCCTGGGAACAGAGTACCAAAGATCACTCTTTAAGTCATTTAAAAAGAGTCAGCTTCCTTACCCACTGCAGCAGAATGCCTTGCGTGCCTTGCTATTGGACAACACAAACGTAAGGTGCTAGTCCAAGAGGCTGCCTTACAAAATGGAGACTGATCTCCCCTTCCTGAGTAACAAAGGTATCTATTCATGTGGCTCACTCTGTCTTTCCACAGGCAATTTTTATTGTTGATAGGGATATTTGACATATGTTCAACCACCTGCTTGTTTTTTTAGTTTAACTATAAGAATACTGTCCTCCTTTGTTTTTTGACACAGACCCATCTTTGCAACACATAATTGCATAGTGCATTATTATGGCACACATAATAACCATACTAACCACATGCATAATGGTTACTATGTGTGCCATTTGCCCACAGGGTAAGTGGGGAGAGCCTGTACATAGTTTCAGGTCTGTCTGCTAAGTGACAAATGCAAAAGAAACCCCAGACTGAGGTCTGTAAGGGTATGTCCATGTTCATTCCCTACAGCTCTGCAGACGAGGCATGGAGGAAGGTGTCGGGAGCTGCTGCCATCTAGATGTCCCTCTCTTTTGATAATGTCAAAAGAAAGGCAGATATCATGTTTCCTGTAAATGTTCAGTTCTCCCAGACAGTCCAGGCATTTCAAACACCCCCAGTTTGTGGGCATTTGCCTCGCACACAAAAGGCAACGTTCCAATTCTGCCAAGTTGTCAAAGGCCGCCAGCTTTTAAATCCCATTAAAAGAGTCAGTTGTCAATTTTCTTTTTGGTTAGGAAATTAACAGTGGGAAAAATGCTATTAAAAATTAATAACTTATGCTTGCTTTCCGAGAGAAGATCATTAATGGCCAAAATAATCTGTCTTCTAGTTAAGTTCAGACACCAGGACCTGAGTGACCACTTTTCAGCTCTTTTAGCCTCCTGTGGTGTGCATTTCAGCTACCACTAGCCAAAAAAATAAGCTCCAAAACATGCAGCATTAAATTACTCAGAGGAGATCTCAAGTTAGAGGAATTCCAGCAGGAATAAAGTACAAGCACTCCTTGTACTCCATATAATTTTGTCTCGCTCTTATAATTTGCGACATAAAATACCTTGCTCCTTTTTAGGAGCATCATCGCTAATGGACACATCAATGCCTTCATGGCTTTTCACACAGCAAGCTCTGAAGACAATTCCACACTGGTATCCTATCTTTGGGTTGGGTTCACAATTCTGTCCTTGATTTTGGGCAGCCTTTCCCAGCAAACAACAGGAGCAACATATCTGTGGAAAAAAAGAAAAAAAATTAAAAAAGAAAAAAAAAAGAAAAAAAAAAAAGGAAAAGAAAAAAGAGTTAAATTCTAGCCTTTGAATAAAAATCAACGCACGTTTTAGTGTCAACAACAACAGTGTTATCACACCTTGGCAAACTGATGGAAAGTTTCCTGTAAACTCTTTAAGAAGTCCTGCTACACTTAGGCTGAGACATTTTAATCTGTAGTTGAGTTCAGTGAGCTCTGCATCTGGCCTACACAGATCCAAGCACAGAGACTGGATCCAGTTCTCACAGGTATTGTGTCTGTGTGAACGTGTGCGCAAGGTGACGTGAAGAACTGGAATGATCCATGTACTTATATCAAACTTCACTGAACCCAGAGAGCAAAAACCACCAAACAGTGGAACTCCTAATACCTCTGCTTCTCTTTCTTGCCCAGTTCAATTAAAATGGACCACGATCAATGAAGTGCATGACTCGAGTTTATAATTAAACTGCCTATTCAACTTCCCAGCAAAAAATACCCCTCCCTCTGTGAACTAACAAACAAGCAGACAAACATAACTCACCCAAGGTTAGTCTTAACAGGCCATAAAGAGAAGCTATTTTGCTCTGAAAAACAGACTACATAGTCAAACATTATTTAAAAGCATCACAGTCATGACAATGCTTCCAGCAAAGAAATGAGCTGCCTCCTCCAGCCCTGCTCAACTACAACTCCTGGAATACACCACAGAAGTGAACAAGGGACAAATTAATCCCGTGGAAGTTTCCTACTATTTTAAACTGAGGAGACACTGCAGAGTTATTCAGTTTTCTTCCTTGCTGTTAGAAATCAGCAAAGATGTTTGAATCTTGGGAACTGGTGTCTGCCAATTGCTACTGTTGTGTAAAAGCAGACTTAAGCTTTTATTGTTCATTTTTTTTTATTATTCTAGACTCTTTTTGGCCTGACAAAAAGTGCCTGTGCCGTTAAACAGAGCAGATGGAATATAAAACAACTCATAAACATTGAACTAAATTTCTGTAATTTGGTGTTTTAAGCAATACACTTATTGAAAAGGCAAGCAACCCTCAAGTTCCTTTCATTACTCTGAGATGTATACCCCTGCCTATATTATAAGTTTTCCCTTATAAGCTAATATGTTTCTTTCACCATACTGCAACGAGAAGTTCTTCTAAAACTTAGAGCAGTGTGGAAGTAAAATGATAAAATCCTTTTTCCTTGTTTCTTCAGTTGTTTTTGGTTGGTTGTTTGGTTTTTTAATTTCACAGCATGTTGAAGTATGAGAGCCTTTAAATACACAATTGAATCCCTTCCCTGTTGCAGAATGATGCATGGCAGGAACTCTTCCCTCCTGGCTAGCACTGCGGTGTTGTTTACATGCCCACCATACATTTAAGATACAGGTTTTCCCTTATGAAGTACTGTTTGGCAGGATGGCTCCTCACTATCCACTTTCTTTCACTTGGTTCTCTGAGTACTTCCATCCAGTGGCAGATGTACTGGTTTCATCACTAATATGTCTGGGATATTTCCTTCTCTTCTGGCTTTTCTGGATGACTTTAGAAATGAATACTTGATGATCTCTTCCAAGAATTGCAACATTTCTGAATATTTATTCTAACATGTCTAACGTTTTCCTGATGCTTCCTTCTCAAAAGTTTTTAACATCTGTATACAATTTTGCTAGATTTCCACTTTTCACAACTATAAATTAGAAGGCAGAAATGAAAACTGAGCTGAAGATTGTTTAACTTAAGTTTGCATATTTTTGATAACCAGCTGATGTCTTGCCAAACGTTGACATTATATACTTCTGGATATCCTCACTAGCTTTTACTCTTATGTGTATGAATTGACTCAAACTATTTCTTTGTATTGACACACACTGCTCAAATTGGAAGCTACAGAGTTTCTCTGAATAATTTTGTAAAGAGTGATCATTAATCTTACCATTCTTTAAGTGCTGAAAAACCTTATGTTCTTTATCTCTTTCAGGTTGAGCCACCACTTGAAAGACCTGTCTCCAGTTAATGTGAATTTTCAAGTACTGAGCTTGCTAAGTCTTGCAATGTCTGTAAGAAACTGAATCTTCATTTAACATTATTCATTGAACCATTTGTTCCAAATTGTATTTGTTTTAACTGTGTGTGATGCATCTTGATTTAATGACTTGATAACAAGTATAACTTCTGTTGCTATACCACAGCCAAAACGATCCAGAGATGGAAAGTGTCAAATGTTTAACTGATGCTTATGGTAACTGTCTTTTAATATTGACCCTAGAAGATTCTTCACTGGCAGTCCGAAAGGCTTCCTGCTCAACTAAAGAAAAAAAGATGGAGAAGCTGATGAATGGCCCTGCACTCAGGCACACCCAGGACTCTGTAGATCCACATACATCTCCACATATTTCACCTGTGAACTTGGAAAGTTACTTTTTCTTTCAGTTCTCCCACTGTGGAATGGTACTAAATAGTGGTGATGAGGCTGGTCTAGCTCGTATATTCATTGAGCACTCTGGTATTCTGAGACACAAAGCAGTATGTCATTGTAGCTATCATTATCTTGGTAAGATTAATCTCAACATTTCCTTTTTCATGCTGTATTTTTCAGGGTTGTTAGCCTATTCTGAAAGACTCTGGTCCAGAGTGCAGTCTTAATTGGCTAAATTTTATAATAGTTCTTTATTATTTATGTCACCATTTAAGTTATCAGATCTGAAAGGGTGAATGATGTATTAACATGGTTTTGTGTATCTGTCCACAAGAGGTCTCTCACTTGCTGAAATCCAGACTAACTAGCAGATGCTATGAATAACTGACTGAAAAAGAAATACAAATAACCCAGCAGAATTTTTCAGAATTTTTTAAGATCTGAACAAAAATCAAAACTATGTTTAAGAGTCTAAAGCAGTAAAACTTTTGTGTTCACCTACTATACACGACCGAAGTATTCTTGACAAAACTGGGGAGATAAGGTTGGAAAAAGAAAGCACCTATGACAAATTTTGGGAAAATGTCCAAGCACCTTAAAGAAAGTCAAATTCCTATGAGCTTCAACCCTTTCTGCAGGGCTGTCATGGCAGCAACTTTCATAAAACAAATTTTACATCTTTTGTATCAGCTGCAAATCTAGAAGCTGATTACTGTCTTTGATTAAGATTTTAAAGAATCATGATTAATTTTGCATCATTTTTTTCAAGGCAAGAAAAAAGCTATGCTTCCAAAAAAACAGAGGAGTAAAATTATGCCCATCATCACCTATGCCTAACGCCTTTCAGTGTAAAAGCTAAGGTGAGTGTGTTTCAAAATGTGGTCTTTTAAATCTCTCGCAATTGCAAGCTTTGCATTCAGAAGAAAGATTAGCTGTCTCATTTGCTGCGAAGTGCTGCAATTAATCCTACTAACTGAATTATTAAATCACTCTTTCTGCTTCCTTGAATGAGACAACGAAGATCCAAAAGATTTCTTATGCTGCCTAAGCTAAACAAAACAGTCCAACTCAGGGTTGGTGTAAATGCAAAAGTTTGTTCACCACAGTAGGGCACAATTGTCAAGATAACACTCTATGCCTCAAGGTCATCAGATTCAAAATGTTTTCAACAAAAGAAATGATTAATTGTTCACTGATACTAGGTCATAAATCATCTATGTCCATCACTGATCAGAGATATTATCTACAAAGGTACCCCTACAGCTACCTGGTTTAAGTGTAGTAAGTAATATTCCTATTAGAGGTCAGGGGGGCAGAACATGGCTCACAAAAGGTTAAGTAATAAGCCCACATAGGGAAACATCAGCCAATTGATAGGAAAGTGGGTTTCCTTAGACAGCTGCATTCTGGTTTAGAGTTGTCCCACGGCATGTGTTTAAAATAGTGCTGCTGTTATAAACCTGTCTCTGGTAGCAAACACTTGAATTTGCAGAGCACTCACTGTCACAGTCCTTGTTCATACCCCTTCAAAAGTACTGATGCAGAGGGCTAAAAATGTTTTCATTCCACATTCATATTGGGATGGATGGCCTTCACAAGGGTAAAGGCTGCACAGAGGAATCCCCACGCCAGGAGCAGGAATTTGACCACCTTGGTCATGATCAACAGGTGATGTCTCCTCTGAGGGACACACTTCACAACGGGACAAAATCATGCTGCACAGGCAGACAAGTTTATGACAACCCAACAATGCCAGCCTCATTGGCATGTGTCACCCTTCTTCTACTCCCAGTGAGAACATGGATTACTTCACAGCAGCATCAGCGGCATCCTACTGCCAGGACATGATCAAGCTGGCATTCTGAAGCGGTATGAAACCTGTGAGTCAGACATTGTCTGCCATCTTCTAAATAGTATATTTTTTAACTGAATGAACCAAATATTCAGCATCTTTGAGCAGTGGGAAAAATCCCTCTCATGTGTTTTCATCAGCACTGAAAGAAATTGGTAACAGGACCAGAGTTGGTCATGACTGTGTCACAGTCAAGGTCATGATCTTACTGTTGGAACTTTCTTCCAAAAACTGCAAGCAGTAAGACACACTCCCTTTCAAGAAATGAGAGACAAAGACAATAATAAAAGCATAAGGAAGGGCACTGATTACAGGTGCCAGTGATAGGCATTTTTATTCTAGTACCAAATGATATTATCACAAGTTTATGGATGTCTCCATTGGACTGTAAATTGAAGTCATGTTAACTAAGGACACATAAACAAGCTTGAATTGTAAGTACACTGAGAGGATTAACTTTAGCCCTACCCCTTTGGACCACCAATACTGAAAACCACTGAGTTTGACCTTAGGCCATGAAGCTCTAAAGCTGAAGTCTAAAGCACGTCTGAGTTTCTCACCCATCCCTTCCTAAAGCACTGATGTCTTCAAGCAAAAGTAATTTCCTAGCCCATTACCCCTTCAAGACTTTCCATCCTTTTGCATTCTACCCTCTGCCTCTGCTAAAATTTAGTGAGACAATCTGCTTCAATGAGGAACTGCTTCTCTCAAAGCAGCACAAAGTGCACAGCCTTAACAAAGACACAAGATGTAGGTGGGAAAAAGCTGTTTACGTTGCATCAAACTGAGTACAGTGACCTTCGGAGTCAATCCTTAATAACTAATTTAGACAGCCAATACCAGTTCTTAAAGATGAATAGGAGCAGCTCTGATGTCTCACCTTGAAGTATTCAGTGTTACAGGTGGAATTTTCACCAATATGTGAGTCACACTCCTCACGCACGTTGGCAAATTCAATCCCATCTGAACAGTACTGCTTCTCCATCTGACTGTGGCAGCACTGTACCTGAGTCATCCTGACAAAAGGATAGAAGCAAAGGGAGAAGAATGTCATATACAGGTCGAGAAGAAATAACACAAGTTTTGACAATTAACACTTGCACTAGTCTCATGGGAAGAGGTTCCTGTGGGCAAGCATTTTATTACAAAGGAGAAATATTCTCTAGGAGTAGGAAGAATGTCTAGGTGATATGTCTAATACAGTTTAACTGCCCATATACCCTGCAGTCTGTCCTAACAAATTTCGTAAGCAAATGGTAACTCTAACCACATTTGCCACATGGCTCAAGGTCTCCAGGACTTGCACTCTTGCATGTTTTGCAACAGCTGGCAGCTGAAGAGAGGATGTTCAGAACCAAGTAGGTGCGAGAGAGAAGTCAGGCCCTAGACATGGCAAGAGTCTGCAGTCCTATGGCCAGTCTACCCTTGCACCTGCTGCCCCATGCTCAAGCAAAGAAGTACAGCATGTTGAAGGAAGCTCACAGTGCAGCTCTGTGGGACAAATGGAGATAGGGGGAGAAGTCAAGATACCAAAGGAAGTCAAAGTGAGAAACAGCGTGTTGCACACAAGAGGCAAAGAAAGACAAGGAAGAGTATCACCAGGCAGGAATAGGTGGAGAGGAGACAGTCTAAAAATATGCAGGAAATTCAACTTTGTTAATTCCACTGATCATAAGATCAGCCCCTTTTATCTCACTTTCAGTGAAGAAATTGAAAACACCTTTCTGTAGAAAAATGCATGAGGAGGCTTTAAACTCCACTCCTGTTGCTACTGCCGCTTGAAATCCAAGTCCACTAAAGTGGACACCTCCCTTCTCTTCACCTATGCTTTTTCCTCAACTATATTTATTTGAACTGATGAGTTAAATCTCTTCAAGAGTTACTTATAAATACATACAATTATGTAAATATATTCCGCAAACCAATACCCTTTACTCTTAAAAATCCTTTATTTACACTGTTGGAAATTTTGTATGTATAAGGAAGTGTCAGTATCTGGAAGTATAAGGTGGTTTAGCTGCACCACTGAACTACTGTCTGCTTCTACTGTCGTCTGAGATTAATGGATTCCCATCCATCACCTCTGAAGAGCTTCCCTGCTCTAGATGACCATAGAATGAGCTTTCAGCTTCTAGACAGCATGAGGGACTCCCTCAGCTGTAAGGTCCATCCCACTAAAAGCAGGGGAACCCAGGGATACTGGGCTCAGGTTCTGCCTCTCTGTGCATATAGGTGAGGTTGTCAAGCTACATTCCTGAAGATTCCCAATTCCTACTTCTTGGATATTGTAATAGTCTACTGTGCAGTTCTCACTTGGACAAAAACAGCTATGAGATTTCAATGCATATGAACAAAAACCAGGATAAGTCCATGAACAAATTATTCACAAATAGGCTCTAAAGTCATGGCAAGAAGTTATGCCCAGGACAGTAACTTTATTTGGCAGAATATTTGAAGTTTTTGATATTTGATTTAGTTCCAGTTTGGAAGTATATGCAGCTTTTTTGTTGCTGAAATTCCCTCTGAAGTAGAATTTCCATTCCCTGCCCAGCTCTGGGGTGGTCTGACTGTCAGGGCTTTGGAAGCCTGTAAAACTTGAACTTCAAGCCCAAGAGTGTGGGAGCTGAGACTTTCCAGCTCCTTTAGCCCTCCAAGTCCTGCTGAGGAGCTAGATATGTTAGCCACAGACAAACAAACAACCAAATAACAGCAGTCTTGCAGTAGATCTGTTTGATTTCCAGTGTGGTTTTTTTCTTTCTTTTTTTTTTTTTTTTTTTTCCAAATACAAGTCCTTTCTTTGTTCAATCTCTGACAAATTGGCAATTTCAACCAAAACAAAGACATTTGTTAACATGTTTCCCACAGCTGTATTCATAAGTCATGTGGCCCACCCCAACTGTAACAAGGAATTAAACATTAATTGAATACTAAATTAAAATACCGTTTGTTCATTCTTGGAACAACAACAACAATATCACCCATCATTGCTCAAATCCTGCAGTGAGGCTGCACTGGTAGCAAGTATTGTTTGAAACCCTAAACACTTGTGTGGCTGTAAAAGAGGTAGAAATCCTTGAAAGCGGAGAAAAGTCTGCACAATACTGATCTTCCAGCTACAACTTAGCCTGCCCAGCTGAACATCCTTTTGTTTTTTTAATCCCCTTTGCACACCAGCCCGTGTGCTGATGGTCACTAGAGGTATCACCACAAGCTCTTCAGACTCCAAGACTTCTGAGATGAAGAGTAACTCTCCCTGTCTTTGCTAAGTTATGTGTCTCCCCAGCTTAGACTCTAATGTAATACATACCCACTTTCTACTTCACAGCAGAGCAAAGGAGCTAAGAGGCTAAGAGGACATCTAGATTTGTGTCTTCATGTAAACACTTTCAACTCTTCCTCTGTAGCATTCCTATTAACTTCATGTGTACAGACAGCTTAAAATACTGGTCTCTAAAAAAAAAAGAGAAAGTAAAGTACTTTCCCATGTTGTTTTCTTTTTTTAATTACTCCTAATGGAGCTTTTTGACAAAGGTACTTCCTGCTCATCTGCCACATTCTGATTTTCACAGATCTCTACTGAAATAAATAAGTATTTACAACATGGCCAAAATCTTAAAACACTAAATACGGAATCTCTAGCAGCATGAGGCCTCATAACTGACATTCACTGAAGGTATTTCGGGTAAAAGCATGCGTGTTTGAAAGATGAGGTTCTCAGACATGAAAAAAAATTTCTTTATTCTTTGTTGCAGATGCTCAAGTTAAAATTATTTCATTACTAGGCAATTTGATTATAAATCAAGTTAAGAAATCATGTGTTGTATTTCTGCTTTTATTTTCTGTTAAAATTTAGCCAATGTTACTGATTTTCATGGAATTAATTTCCATCTGAAAATCTACATGCCTATTTATCTCCACAATCCTTTCACTTTTATCACTTTCCTTCCCAGAAGACACACTCCTAAACCAGCACACATTTTGTAATCACCTATTTTTCCCTTCATTTCTTTCCATAAAAGAATAAAAATTTAACTTTGCTCCAAAAGCAGTGTCTTTGTTGTCAATCTAATTTCATTACCCTCAGCTTCTCTCCTTCTACTTAATAGCCCATCTTCAACTTATGTCAGTGGAAGGTCTTAGACAAAAAAAAATTAAAATTAAAAAAGTAATGATTCCACTCCATGAATGTTTTGCTAAAAGAAGCTGAGTCTTCTACCCTTAGTCCTTTCAGTTTGCAGCTCTGCATGCAACAGAAATGAACTTAGAAAAATTAAGAGCAAAGAGATCTGGTATTATGAGTGACACAACTGACAAACTAAAACAATAAAGAGAGAGACAAGAAAATTTTTTTGTTTTCATCATGTATTATAAATTAGCAAAGGATTCACATAAAAATAATTGATTCAAACCTCAAAATTAATCACCCGCAATCCATAAATTTTGTAGATTACATAATCAAAGTACACTTGAAGGTAAAGTGTTAAATTATATTGATAACTATGTACTATGTAGAGAAACAATACTGATAACATTTTGGCAGAGAAGGACCAAGTTTGTCATCATTCACAAAATGAACTAAGCAAGTTATCCTACATGAGTGGCAATAAAACCCTGACAACATAGCAGACTGTTCTTCTATTGCTCTGACTCAAAAAATAATTTTAAACAGCTTTTTTAAACATAAAACTGTCACAGCTTTGATGTCCAAAAATCTCTGTCTCTTCCAGACTTAAAATGGCATAAATCAATAAACATCTCTCCGCAGTTAAGCATCTGGTGCCTATCACTCCAAATGCTCTTGTCTTATTACTTCCTTGTGTTCCCATTGGAGTGTGTATCAAGTGCTGCCACTTGTCTGTGCTTGGGAACACAGATCACCTTGTTGTTCTGCGTTGTACCATACCCAGCAGTGTTCTGTAGCTGCTGCTTTTCTGCATTCCTTCAGCACTATCAATAAATAACGTTATTTCCAGTGTAACTCCAAAAAGATACTACACAGTGCTAAAGCTATGCAACACTCATATGGAGAGACAGACCGCTTCTGGCCCGGGAATTAAGTTCCCTTGCTAAGACCTCTGGACAGGGGAAACTCTCCATTTTGAAAGGAAGATTTATTGGGCAGGTTGAGTTCCAAAAAAAATGGCAGCTGTTTCCAGCTGCTGTGAGTTTAACCACATCACAAGAAAATGGATGAATGGGCAAAAGGCTGTTGGTATGACAGCCAAACATATTAATTAAAACTCTACAGTCACATCTACTGAGTCATGAAGACACAGAAAAAAAAAATACTGTCATTGTCCAGAGTGATAATACAATGAGCCACGCTCATTTGTAGGACAAGCAATCAAAACAAGATTGAAGACATGACCAGACATCCAGCCTGGAGCCTTGTTTCAACTTAAATGGAACCAAGTAACAGTAGCCAGATAGATCTTCCAAACTCCTGTGAACTTCAGACAGGGGGCTAGCTCACCTGTGGCGCAGGACAAGAAAGGGAGCGTATCTGAAGTTTCAACAGTACCATATCCAGCAAGTGACTCTCACAAAGATGGCAAGTCCCTCAAGAACCACAAGAGACTTGGGGGAAGGATCCTAAAAAGATGTTGAAACCCAGAACTGTCAACTTGTTTCTAGGATGCAGAGCAGACAGGAGAATGTCCGCATCTGCATGGAAACCCTTCTGGATAACTACAAATATGCTTTAAATGGCCGTGGAAAAAAGGTCAAGGGGGTGCGGTTCTAATTCAATAAGGCATCTTGTTCCTCACACAAACAAAAGAAACTCTAGCAGTGGGCTTGCTTTGAGGGAAGGGCTGAATCTGAGATGTCATTATATTACTGTTCTACGCAGAGGATTCTAAAGTAGCACATAAATTCTTGTAAAGCATGTCGGGCAAAGTACTCACATCCAATCTATTCTGCATTGCACAGTCTTTGCAAAGTAACTGCACAGAATCATTTTTACTCCAGTAACCACCAAATCCGCTCACTTCACGTATTCTTTCCATGCATTCAACTGCTAGCCTTGCGAATCCAAGCTGAAACGTGCAGAGCCAACAGCTCCATCTGGCATCAAGTGATACAGGTTTGTACACCCAAGAGGCTGTGTTTGTTTTGAGCACTCAAAAGTCATATCATCTAGACTGTTCAACTCTGTGATGCACAAGACAGTAGAAAATCTGAGCTGGGGTTTAAACCACCTTGTAAATGATAGACATCTGTACCCTAACAGCTCTCCATGCATGTGGGTGTCTAAAGATGAATCAAGTTCTTTCGAAAATCTATACCTACTAAGGCATCCTGTGCATATTCTCACATGCCTAGATCTCAGCGAGTGTAATGAACCTGGTTTAGCTCACATGTCTGTGCAGCAGGAATAAATGTACAAAATCAGTGCCATCACCCTCATGTGTCTGTGAATGGAATCATGCTCCCTCATTGTTCATTCTGGCTACAGTTCACCAGCCATTAATTAGGAGTAGAATTTGGCCCTTACTTTTGTGTCTGGAATAGCATCATAAAGTGATGTTTCTGTACCTCTCACAGATATGCCAGTTTGCAATCATAACGAGAGTAAAATAATACTGCCATTAAAGAAAGTAGACAAAGGTGACAATTTTGCTTAGTAATTTTTAGAGTGAAGCCAAGCTTCAGGGGAATTATGTTTATTTATCATACAGTCATGAATAAACACAACTGAATTGGATTTATCCACTTTTTTTTTTGTCAGAAAGTGCTCACGTGTCTCACACAATATCTGCCTTTACCCATTTCTGATTTATCATTGCATCACTAATTCTCTTCATTATGTATCAGTTATGCACAAAAGCTAGAAGAATGTTAGTAAGCTGTTTTCAGTTCCCATGAAGTCCTAAAGACTCTCTCAGATGTAAATCTTTAAAACAATAAATTACATTTACAGCAGAATAGCAACTCACATCAATTAAATTATCATTAAATCATCAAGATTCTCACTCCCAGATTGTTCAGTAAACTTGGTTTCCTGTTTTCCCTGTCTCTGTTTTGTCTGTAATTCTTCTGACTCTTCAAGTATTTCCTAAATTGGGATTTAAGTCCTATCTGTCAATTCTTCTGTGTAACAGACTGCTTTCAATGCCAATATAAATGCAAAAGTCAGAAAACATGGACAGACTTGCCTGCAAGACACATTCTTTCTGTAATAAAGATCAATCCAACACTTCTACAATTACCAAGGTTAAATCACTTTGCAATCCATTTGAAAAGATAGAAGGGAGCAATCTAATGTGCTTTAAATACAAAGTCCTCTGTGAAACTGCCTCTCAAACTACCAATCGCAAATTGTTAGCTCCACAAATTAAATGTAGTAATTGCATTTAACAACAAAAATAATGCAAACTATAACTGACATGAAAAACAGAAATGCCCCAACCATGTAGCAGATTCAGTATAACCAAACTGTTTATGTGTGTGTAATTTTAACATTTAATTTCACTATTTCATATGCTCGATTACATATGAGAAAATACTATCCTATACAATGTCAGTAAATTAGGAAATATATTAACTCAGTTTTTCTATTTTTTATGGTCAAACACATTTGACAGAAATAAGACACTATGTAACTAAGAATCTCATTGACTTAAGTTCCCCCACACAGCAGTTCAACTAAGAACTGAAGACAATTACTTCTGTGGCACCACACAGGAGAAAGAGTTTTAAAAGGCTGTCTTACATACATACATACATATGTATTCAATCCACAAATTATTTATGTATAGGTTCTGTTGTGTTTCTTGATAAACTTCTGCCCAAGAATTTGGAACATTGCTGGGCTAGATTCACCATCAGTATAAAGTGAAGAAGCTTTGCTGACATGAGTGGAGCCACAATGAGACGTCCTGACTGTAGGCAGAGTCCAAGCCCTGCGAGTAGTGTACAATGGAAAAACTTCTGACTAAGAGACAGCACATGTCAAACAGATCATAGATGGGTGACTCTGCACTGGACCAACAGCAAAAAATTAATGTACTTAATGGAAGAAAAGTAGGTACTCTCCAGGGTTAAACGTGGATTTGAAAAACTTGGATTTAAGAACTGTGTGCTCATGTTCTAAATCAGCTTTCATATATGCCATCCCCATAGTTTTACATGAAAATAGAAACTATAGTGTAATATATAATACATAACTACATATAACTACATACCTGCATTCTCTGGACTCAGCTATTAATGGTAGGGAATTACATATTCTGTTCTTATTAGCCCATTCAATGCCCTTCTCACAGCATTCTTCCATGGAAAGATCTGCAAAAATGAGGAAAGAAAAACACAACGATGTATTTAATACAACTTCAGTAAATGGTATTGCATCTGCTAGCTCAAAACAAAACAAACGTCAGTTCACTTTCCCTTCCCTAATGTACACATAGAACAGTCTACCCAACCAAAAGGCAGCCCTGGCCAAATGAAGCATCATTGGCACCTACCATAAGCCCAAGTGCTGGAGGTATTCCCCAGTGAAGCAGGCTGCAGCTTCCCTTAACCTTCCACATAAAGACACTGATACTCAACAGAAAACAGTTCAGATAGGTAAGAGCCTTGCACAATAAAAGGATGTCAGATTGCACTCCTTTATTATCAAAAGCAGCAATAGCAACAAGCAACCTTTTAAAATCCTGAAGAATACAGGATAAATCAGGTAACAGTCTGTTATGAATGACAGAGGAATCTCATTACAATTTGCAGAACTATTATTTCCAGAGGTTATTATCCAATTAATCTGTTTACTCAAAAGTATGTCTGTAAATACAGAAGTATTGTACAGAGAGACAGAAAGGTATATGGTATTCTGATCACAATATCTAAAATAAAAATTAATATAGATACCAACTTAAAACAACCCTGAAACTAAGAGGAAAAGCATACTGCAGATAATTATTTGTGCAGAGTATGATTTTTGCAAAGGTCTCTAATTCAATAAAACTAAATACTGTTAATGAACTGACAAGCACTACAGGTTTGCTTCATATTCCAAGTGGAAAAGTTCACTGCACAGCAGGTGTATCAGAACTTGGAATAAAACATGAGTCACATTTCCCTATTAATTATCTTGTAGTGTGGACACTGAACATTGTACAAGGAATATGCAATCTATGTATTAAAAAAAAAATAAAATAAAATCCAATTATCAAGCGAGGCAACTTCCTAATGTCTTTTCTTTGTTTCATAAATTTTTTGACTGATGGCCCTGACAGGCTGTGCCTGCAAGTGCTGAGGGAACCGGCACTGCCAGGCTGCTCACGATTATCTCTGAGACATCATGGTGAATGAGAGAGGTTCCTGAAGAATGGAAGAGAACAAACGTCTCCCTGTATTCAAGAAGGCCAAGAAAGAGGATTTGGGAAACTACAGGCTGGTCAACCTCTTCTCACTGCCTGGAAAGGTGATGAAGATCCTCCTGGAAACAATGCCCAAACACATGAAGGACAAGGTTATCCAAAAAAGTCAGATTGGATTTATGAAGGGGATATTCTGCTTAACTAACCCCATAGCCTTCTACAATGAGATGGATGAGAGAAGAGCAGTGGATGTCATTTACCGTCACCTCAGTAAGGCTTTTAACACTGTCTCCCATAACATTATCATGGACAAACTGACAATATACAGGTTAGGCAAGAGGACAGTGAGGTAGGCACTGGGAAAGAGTGAACCCTCAACAAGTTCACTGATGATACAAATCTGGGAAGAGTGACTGATGCACCAGATGGCTGTGCTGCTATCCAGAGGGACCTTGACAGGCTGGAGAGACGGGCCAACAGAAATGTCACAAAGTTGAGCAAAAGGAAATGCAAAGTCTCACATCTGTGAAGGTTTACCAGCTGGAAAGCAGTTCTGCAAAGAAGGACCTAGGTGTCCTGGTGGACACCAAGCTATTTATAGGCCAGCACACACTTTTGCAGCAAAGAAGGCCAACACTATCTTAGGCTGCATTGAACAAAGCACAGGCAGAAGGTCAAGGGAAGTCATCCTTCCACTCTGCTCAGCAGCGATGAAGCCACATCTTGCATCCTGTGTCCAGTCCTCGGGTCCCCAGTTCAAGAAAGATGCAGACTTACTGTAGTGAAGTCAGAGCAGGGACAACAGGATTATTTCTGCATGGGAGTAATTTTCATATGAGGAAAGACTGAAGAGAGCTGGGACTGTTTCATCTGGAGAAAAGAAGGCTCAGGGGAGATCTGACTAATATTTACAAATACCTGATGGGTAGCATTTAGAAGAGGAAGCCAGACTCCTCTCAACAGTGTCCACTGACAGGACAAGAGGCAATTGATACAAATTATACCATACAAGGTTCCATATGAACACAAGAAAAGGCTTCTTTACTGTGAGAGTGTTCAAACACTGGATGATCTCAACCTAAGTGACTCTGTGACTATTAATGAAAAATAAATAAGACCCTTTCCTATGTAGATTGCTGCACCGCACAGAGGAAGGCAAATATTATTTACTTCTCTTTGATGGAGAAGCTGAAGTACAGGAGGAGGAAATGACTTGCCCAAATTATACAGTAAGGTGGCAGCAGAACAGGCAGTGCATACCAGGTCATTTCCAGACCATCTCTCTCCACTGGATCATAAAATGCCTCACACGATTGTCTCATTCTTAGTCACAAAGGAAGTCAAAAATTACTTCCTGCAAAGTCTGGTAAGGACAAACATCTCTCTCCTCCAGTTACAAAACCATTGTTCCCCAGGTTCTCCTGATGTATGGCAGTTACAGCATACTTCCATCTGTCCATGTATCCCCCACCTAGCCTGCTGCAGTTACCAAAAAGAAGTGGAAATATTATTTAACTTTTTCATTATCACACTGACAGACATCAGAGAGTTTACACAAGTACCTCAACTGGATCTTCATAGGTGGGAAAGGAAAAAGCAGCTGAAAGCATGTAGAGAAGATAACCCCATCCAGTAACTCAGTTGTTTGCAGGGAATAATTTATATTCCAGACTAGTGATTATAATCCAACAATTCAAAGAAAAAAGGGAAGAGTTAAATGAGATTTTAGTATGCATCAGTCATCTTAAGGTAGGTACCAGTTACCAGTTCTACTTTGTAAAGCTCTGGACTACTGAGCACAATTCTGGCTATCCCTTTTTACGAGAGATTACATCAAAATGGAAAAATGGGTAAAGAAAGGCTAGGAGGAGAGGCAGGGGAATTAAAGCCCCATTATATGAGGGGACAATGGAAGAAATACACCATTTTAAGTCTAGATAAGTAAAGCTTGTGAAAGTATGTGGGTCCTATCAACAAATATTACAGCAGTAAACAATAATCAGAATTATGGGATTGAGCACACCAAATATTTTTTAATAAAGACAATAATTATACTTATGAACAGAATTACACTGAATGTTAGTTTATAACAGAGCTCTGTACTCTATGACCCAGGTCGCCTTTCTACTCTTACTTACATACCCAAAACAATGGTCAAAATTCTGTCATTATAAGGTCAAGGCAATATTTCTTTTGAATTCCTCAGTGTGTCCAGAATTCATGCCAGTGTCTGAAAGCTCATTGTAGTTTATAATGCTACAGAGAAAATCTGTCTTGTAAATAAACAGCTGCCTGTGGTGAAAGACATGAATTTGTGTTTGTTCTCTACTTTGGGAATAGGGACCCTGTCTGGTGCTCTCTGCCTGCCAGTGTATTGCTAACAAACATTATATGCATCAAATTTCATACAATGTGTTACAAATAACCATATTTTTAGTGCTGTTGTTTGCAATCAATCTTAACTGTGTTGAAAAATGATACACATTTAACTGAAGTGCAGAGCTGGCTGCAGGTTTCTGCAGGGCTTTCTACAAATGGGTCTTCAGCCAAGTTCCTCCCCAGAAGGACAATTTCTGGCTCTGGACACCAGTTCTTCCCTCCCAACTCTGGCAACACACCTCAACTCCAACCAAATAACTCAAGAATTCAAAGCAGACCAAGCTAAGCAAGCTTGTCTGTAGGAGTGCATCCAGACAAAGAAGGATTTCAGATATTTTTTTGAGGGAGAACTGTGGTCCAGCCTCATTGTTTTGGTGACATCACAATTCACAACCTCCAAAGATCCTGACAAAAATCTCTCGAGAATAGAGGGAAGTGAAAAACAAGCAGTAAAAAAAAGAAAAAAGGGGAAAAAAAAAAAAAAAGAAAAAAAAAAAAGTACTCCACCCTCAACACCATTCTTCTAAAGTGTAACAATAAATCAATGAAAAATATTTTCTCTAGTTCGGCTTTGCAGTTTTCTTTTTAAAATAGTCATTTGTGGACAAACCTCTACTCTTTCAAAATCTCAGAATGCGCATGTCTCCCACTTTGGGTGTCAACTCCTGATTGCACTGGAATCGATTCTGACTATTTTGGCATTGAGTTGTTAATGAGTATTCAGAAATGGGACAGACTTATCATCTCATAACGGTATTTTTCCAGTGTTGTTGATTCAATGGTACATAAGCATGTGCATGTGGTTCCCAGCTGGAAATCTTTGGGCAATTAGTTCATACTGAGACCATTTTTGCCTCCTTACAACCTCTTCAGGGGACCAACAGCATGAGGGGGTGATGGTCTGTCTTCAGTTTCTTGTAGCTAGAAATTTGTAATGCAGGGCATCTGAAAGGAAGGAGGAGTGGGAAGCAGATGGTACAAACTCCGATTACAACATCTCTAAGAATCTCACCGTGTGGAAAGCGATGGTTCTTTTTCCTCTGAATGTGACCCTGTGTCTCTATCGCAGTTGAGGGGCTGGTGGCACCCCTCAGAGCTGGAGGGCCAAAGGTGATCAGAGGAATTACAGTACTGCTCTTCTGAACCTGATACACCTTCAACTGTTTTACCCAGAGCATAACATTTTGTGCAAATGAGACAAAACACTTCTGAGAAAGGCTGATGATATTGACTGCGTTCAGCTGAAATGTGCCCTCTTATTTGCAGGGAGAAAACCTATAGAAAAGTTGTAACATGAAGGGATACACTGTCTGGGCCATTTTGTAAGTTTGTGAAGAAATTGTTCAGCTTTTTGGTATCACATCAGAAAAATATAAAGAGATCTGTTATGATGGTAACATGTTAACTTCACTTTCACTCAGATACAGTAATTTTTCATGCTAATTGACGACTTGAGAAAATCCAAGTCTATATTGGATAAAATCAAATGCAGCTTTATCACTACTTTGTCCCTGTGAAAAAGTATGTGCAGCAGGGCATCCAAAAGAACTTGAGTTGTGTTAGTATGGTAACAGTGAGGATGCCTGTCCTGATGTGAAGCTGGTACATGTAATATTCTGAGAGAGATTTCAGGAGTCTTGGGAAGAAGACAGTAGAAATGCAGCTAGAATTCCAATCTCTAATTTTACAAAAGCTGTCATAAAGAAGACCTGTCAGATAAGAAGGGGGTAAAGGTCACAGAAATGGAAATGTTTTGTGCACATGATCCATGCATGTGCTAGCTCTAAAGTATGCTTACACAGACAAAATGTGCATGAGCATATGGTTGTTTTTAGAAAAGGTAGTTTGCTAATATTAACAGGATTGCCATATTGCGGGGGAGTTCAAAGCAAGAAATGTGGTTAAAATCTGCATAACCTTAGACTTCCATGATGTATTAATTGCTTATTCAGCTGCTACAGTGAATACATTCTGCAAAAGAAAGATAAGCTTAAGAACATTACACAAATGCATAATTCCAGGAATGAGAAACCCTGGATTGTTTCTGGGAATTGCAGAAAAAAAAAAAAAAAAAAAAAAAAAAGTAGTAAAAAAGACTGGATAATTTTCATGCCAGTAGCATTCCAGCCAGATCAAAAAGGGACAGATTTTCTCAAGTAAAAATCTACAATAGCAGCTATTCTGTACAACTGTTGATGAGGGAACAGCCTATGTACAATCCAGGACTAGATAGCTGTTCCTTACTCAGTGATGATCTAACTAACAGTTATAAAGCTGATATTAATATCAAACCAAGGCTGCACCTGAACCTACGTGGGCTTATCAAGCTAGTGCTAGCAAACCTGTCTAGTTCTTCAGCGCAGTAAGTGATGTGGCTGTCAAATTCATTGACTTCCCAGTCCACATAAGCAGCCATAGTTTGCTGTGGATTTGGAAGTGAGTCCAAGGGTAGGGATCAAAGTCACACCTCCTTATTAAGATGTTTTCAAACTTTGAAACATATTAATCAATTAAGTTTGTAAAATGTGGTGCAGATCTTGCCCTTCGCTCAGTTTTACTCTGTAAGAGACTCAGCACTCTGGAATGTGAAAAAACAGAACACGATCATCACTTCTCAGCATATGGAGATACAGGCAGCAGATGGGCTCTGTGAAAGCTCAGCACTAGTCCAACACGTTTCAGAAACGGGAAGTCATCTAGAATAATTGGAACTCATGATTACAACAGACATGCATTGGTTTAGGTTTCCAGTCAGGACAATACTTTAAACTTTCACTGCATTACCTTTCTGACAAAACCTTTCTTGTCCTGTCAAGAAAACTCCCTTACTAGTGATGCTAGTGATCTATCTGTCAGCTGAAAAAGAACCCAAACAAACCTACATAGAGAATTTAAGCCTCAAAATGACAGACTGGTCATCCATATTATTCAGTCACATTCTTTGTCTTCCAACACCCCTTTACACCTGAACTGGCCTGACATAAAACCAGAGCAACTGCACATCCCTTTGGCCCAGGCTCCACTGTATTATAGGTTTGGGTAGACAAAGTGTGCTTGCCCTGATAAGCAACGCAGGAGAACAACTGTTCTTGACAGAATGACACCTGTCTAATACTAGCTGGACAAGTCAGCTGGCTGTGTAACAGGGACAGCAGTCAAGTGCTGGCAGCTGGGGTTTGTAGTCTTGATTTTTTCACTGTCCTTACAAGAAACCATGGAAATGCTCCTTCTGGCAATGCAAACACACTCTGGTTGGCAACTTAAGGCATCAAATGGACTCACAGATGTGTTTATACAAGGCTGAAGCCAGCTGACATCAAAGGTGCAACCAGTAATAGACTAACACGATAACTACAGCCTTGACACATCTTGAGCTTGTAAACCCAGGGATTAGGCACATGGAGTAGAGGAGAAGGTGAAGGAGACCTGAAACTAGGGAAGAATAAAGTGTACAACATAAAAATCTGGTTTCATGATTCCCTGAAACGAATGTTTTCAATTGAGAGTAATGGAGTGATGCAGAAAAGGATTACCATTCTCCATCATGATGAGAATATTTGCTGGATCTCTTCAGACTGGAGCTGGAATGAAGATGCCCCTCCTACATTTTATATGCAAGGAAAGAAGTGAATAGGAGCTTTTCGTTTACTGCAGAGATGCTCTTGTTCACCTCAAGTTTGTACATCAAAGGTGCCAATACACTGATGGAATAAGATGAATAAACACAGCTGAGCTGTCGCATTAGTCACCTTTGTACAGCAAGCTATTCGTAGTCCTTCCCCTAGACTATTCTTATAGGTTCCCTTAAAGAATATACCAGCTTGAACTTCCTAACAAATGCATGAAGCTTGGAGACAGGGTGCCCTGTCTTGTAATACCCATGACAGCACAAGCCAGAAGGCAGCCTCTGAGGCATCTGTTGCAGCCTGCAAGGCTCTATTCATCACCAGGGGTCCCTCTCCAGTACTGTTCTAGACTGCTGTTTGCCCTTAAAGAGGGCCTAGGACAGTAGTGCTCCTCTCTTCCAAGCCTGCAGGTCATATTGGATCTTTATGGACTGACAATGACTCACAGTTTGTGTGCTACTAGGAAATACAATATTCTCTCCAAACAGGCTTAAAGGTTTTGAACTTTGACCTTCAGATGAATTCTCAGCTGAGTGTGATTACTTCAGAATAGCTGAAATCACTTGAGGAAACCCAGTTAGCACACTAACTGAAGTAGCAGCATTCTAAAGGAAATGCCTGTTACATTAGTGTGTTTCATGGTTGGTTTTAAAACAGCCAAGATTTTACTGGAAATTTTCTTAGGTCTGAACAACACTCATTTATGGGGAATGTGGCTCTGGTAGCATCAGTAGTGGTCATCACACAATTAGGGGAATTTTTCAGATGTAGCCAAGCCTCATTTTATGAGGTGCCTGTTTGCAGTATATAAAAGAAGCTCTTAAAAGTGTTCATGGTAATAGCTGGGTCAGTTACTATGTTTGGTGACAAGGACAGGCCTAAGGGAGGCAATGCTATGTTGGAACACGTCTTATTTTCTCTGGCAGGGAAAGTAAATGCTTTATTGTGAGCTTTTGTTTTATCTCAGGTCTAATAATAATTAAAAAAAAAAAAAAAAGTCCTTCAAAAAAGTAGGCCAGAGGCTACTTAAAAAAAAAAAAAAAAAAAGAGAAAAGATGACTTCATCTATTGCAGGAAGACTATAAGGCATCCTATATACATATAAAAGTACCACTAAAGATAGGGATGTATGAGCCCTCAGTCTTGCCCTGCCCACTGCTCTGTGGCAGAACTGCTAAAATTTGGACAGTTTTAGGCACATTTCTGTTTAGTTGTTCAAAACACTACCAAGTGAGGCTGATTCCACAACCTGCCTAGGCAAAGTGCTCTTGTACTTCAATGCCCTAATGACAGAGAATTTTTAATAATATCATTACCTCCCTGTCCACCCCAAAGGCCCTTTTAAATTCATCCTTTTGCTGCTACCTCTGACATACAAGCTCTTCCACACTTCCACAACCTTCTCTATGTCTGAAGACTTCTATTTCATGCAGATGTCTTTTCTATGAACAAAAGAACTTTGTTTTTTCATCTTTCCAACTAGGTTCATTTGTGGACTTCTGTGAAGATGCTGGAGTTCAAAGATCCTACGACTATAAGATTGAGGCTGTCTTGAAAATTTCTAAAATACATGATATTGAGAGAAACTTCATATTGGAGTTCACTGAGATAGCAGCATGGGAACAGCTTAGCATAAGTAATGGTTGTCCTAGACTTCACATACTCAAAAGAATATTAAAAAAGAGGGCACATTAACAGCTCTGATGGACACAGGTGGCCTGAAGAACCCAGTCTCACCAAGATGACATGGGTAGACCTACAAAGGAAGATTCATAATGGGAAGAACAGCAACTGCTCTTTCTGACAATCACATGCTAAATGTAGCCCTTCGCTCTTCCTTGTATGAAATAAAAAAAACAACATACAAATAATGAGATTACTTTGCAGGATGTTGATAGCCCTAAGTGGCACTTTTTTTGTTATTTCCTCATTTAAGAACAAATTTTTATCTCGATTCAGCATTTCAAATTTAGAAAAGATCTGTGATTATAAAGTTTTATATATGGTGTCAGAATTAGGCTATTGTTAGTCCTGCTCATTTGTATAAAGGCCATGATCCAGAATGTTCTGCAGTAAATGACAGTCTTTACACTGGTCTTAAACAGCTTTGGACTGAGTCCAAGTATGTGTATATAGTCAATTTAAAGCAATAGGAAGGATATGAGAATATGACAGAGTAGGGTATCTCAGAGTATCAAATACATGCTCAACTGTGCCTTATTTTCTCATTTAAAATGATTACAGGAAAAAGTTTTCACAGGCATTTCTTGTTTTATCTGACTAGAAAATCAGCAAGAATAACTATGCTTTTATATACTGGTTAAGTGAAACATATCTACACTATACCTGTGTTTATTGCTGAACATAAACCAAAGATGGACAATGATGAAAGATTCTGATATTCTACTACTGCCATATTTAAAGAATGGTTTGGAAACACTGAGTAGATAGGATAAAGCTTATAGCACAATGGGACAATGTTCAAGTATGAAAGGAACCGCAGCCTTCATAGAGCAGGAAGAAAACAGATTCCTCCTTTTTTTTTTTTTTTTTTGCATATAATTATATGCCAATCATTTAAGGAAGTTTCCTTTTGAAGAAAACATTATTAGAACTCTCTATTATGTGAGATTTTCCTCATTTTTGAAATCATATATACTGAGCTACAAATTGTTATTTAACTCTTCCCGATCTTCTGCCAAGTATTGATACTAGAAGTACTCAGCATTTGAAACCTGGACAGTCATAGGGGCTTCAAAGCTGGAGGACTGTAACATTTCTAACGGATGTACTGCTGGTAGCATCTGTACAGTGTATCTTTCCAGTGCTTAGTAAATCCTAGTAAACACTAAAAAGCTGGAATATACCAGATATAGTATTTCTATATCCATACACTAACTTTGGCATGGACGCAAATGTTTTTAGGTATTGCTTTCTTTATTACTAAGCTAAGGTCTCAATCTGGATTTTGACTAGACTCAAAAGTAAATCCCTTAGTGAGGAATATCCTACATCCTTGTGCAGTACAGGTCATTTGGGGGAACTGCCATCATCCAGAAAATAATGTACTTCCTATACTCATGTAGGGAGCAACAAAATATTCAGATATTTTCAATTAATCTGATTAATTGAAAGCCATCTGAATGAGAATTCCCAAGAATCTGGTAATACAGTTTCTTCTTAAGATCCAACAGTACATACTTGAAATCCAAAGGCTTCAAAATTTTTTAAGTCTAAAGGAGGTTGTACTAAGTACAAAGCAGAGCCAAAGTACTTGAGAGTGCTGGGGTAAAAAAAACAAATATAAAAAGTGTTACTTGCTTTAAAAAGTGAGGGCAAGCAGCTTTGGTGAGCCACAGGGTGAGGGCCAGGGTGGTGAATTCCCTCCCACTGGATGTGAAAATCAGATTCATGACCACCTGAGGAACCTGAAGATACACAAATCTGTGGGACCTGACAAGATACATTCCAGAGTCCTCAGAGAATTGGCTGATGGAGTTGCCAAGACACTCTCCATGATATTTAAAAATGTCTTGGCAGTCAGGTGAAGTCCCTGGTGACTGGAAGAAGAGAAACATTACACCATTTTTAAAAAGGGCAAAAAAGAGGACCCTAGGAACTACTGACCTGTCAGCCTCACCTCTGTGCCTGGGAAGATCATGGAGCACATTCTCCTAGAAGGCCTGATAAGGCACACAGAGGACAGGGAGGTGTTCAAGGACAGCCAGCATGGCCTCACGAAGGGGAAATCCTGCCTGACAATCTAGTGGCTTTCTACGACAGAGTGACTGCATCAGTGGACGAGAGACGATCTGTGGATCTGATCTATCTGGACTTCTGCAAGGCCTCTGACACAGTCCCCCACAACATCCTACTCACCAAGTTGGAGAGATATGGATTTGATGGGTGGACTGTTCAGTAGATAAGGAATTGGCTGGATGGCCGCAGCCAGAGGGTAGTGGTCAATGGCTCAAAGTCCAGATGGAGAGCAGTGACAAGTGGTGTCCCTTAGGGGTCTGTACCGGGGCCTGTCTTGTTGAATATTTTTATCAATGATATAGACACGGGGATTGAGTGAACCATCAGCAAGTTCACAGATGACACCAAGCTGAGTGGTGCTGTTGATACACCAGAGGGAGGGGATGTCATCCAGAGGGACCTGGACAAGCTGGAGAGGTGGGCCCAGGTGAACCTCAAGAGTTTCAGTGAGAGCAAGTGCAGGGTCCTGCACCTGGGCTGGAACAATCCCCACTATCAACGCAGGCTGGGGGAGGAGGTGATAGAGAGCAGCCCTGCAGAAAAGGGCTTGGGGGTGCTGGTAGACAAGAAGCTGGACATGAGCGGCCAGTGTGTGCTTGCAGCCCAGAAGGCAAATCGCATCCTGGGCTGCATCAAAAGAGGCATGGCAAGCAGAGAGTTGATTCTGCCACTTTGCTCTGGTGAGACCTCACCTGGAGTACTGCATCCAGTTCTGAAGCCCTCAGCACAGGAAGAACATGGACTTGATGGTGCAGGTCCAGCAGAGGGCCACGAAGATGATCAGAGGGCTGGAGCACCTCTCCTATGAGGACAGGCTGAGGGAGCTGGGGTTGTTCAGCCTGGAGAAGAGAAGGCTCCTGGGAAACCTAATAGCCACCTTCCAGTACCTGAAGGGGGCCTACAAGAAGGCAGGAAAGGGCCTTTTTACAAAGGCCTGGAATGACAGGATGAGGGACAATGGTTTTAAACTAGAGAAGAGTAGATTTGATTGGATGTTAGAAACAAGTTCTTTACCATGAGGGTGGTGGAGCACTGGAACAGGTTGCCCAGGGAGGTGGTTGAGGCCCCATCCCTGGAGACATTCAAGGTGAGTCTTGACAGAGCTCCGAGCAACCTGCTCTAGTTGAGGATGTCCCTGGTCACTGCAGGGGGGGTCGGACTAGATGACCTTTAGATGTCCCTTCTGTCCCAAACCATTCTATGATCCTAAGCTTCATTTACGGCATTAGCCAGTGATGTGCCTTTGCACCCAGAAAAGCATTAGCACTGGCGATCCTTCTTTAGAACATCCTGTAGATCAGAGAAGACTTTCAACCCAACTTTTACTGGGCTGTCCCAGTGTCTTGCCAGAGATGATTTCAGCAAGACGAGAAACATCACCAAGTCTGATAAACAGGCAGGTAACTATTACAATTCTTCCCTTATTGTAGGCATGCTTACTGTATATTGCCCACTACATACTCTTCATAGGTACTACTTTGACTATTCCTTCTCCACTTGAGCATTTCTAAACTACTTTTTAGTCACAAAAATTTTATGGGAGTAATTCTTGCCATTCTTCTAGGGCTCTTCACTGATCTGTATTAACCCTTTCTTTCCTTTATATTGTCTTTTTTGCTCCTTGTGCCCTCTTCCTCTGTTTTCCCTTTTGCTCCTGATGATTCCTTCATGGACTTCTTTGTGGAAAATTTTTCTATTCTTTCTCAGCCTGGAGTCTTCTCAATCTTCTGCCTCCATTATCCACCCTCCCAGTTCAATTGTATGTGACGACTTAACCATTACAATCTCAACACCTGGCCTACTTCCTTTCATCAAATCTACATGTAAATACGTATGTCTGACACTTCCTGAGTGCTTTACAAAAACTTATGCCCATTCAGGCTAAAATGATCCACTTATTTTGTTCTTTCTTAACTTTATTAATTTTCCTTACTCCCTGTCACTGTCAACCAACACTTTTTGCTACCTTTTTCACAAAAGCTTTTGTTCATTTATCTTTATTAACACACTCTATGCTCCCATTAAAATTCTTGCCTATTCCCTGATGGCTTTTTTTTAATCTGAATTTCAGCTCTTTCTTGACCGTGTCTCCTTGACTTTTATTGTCTACAGATATTTTACTACATCTAGTAAACCCACATTCTCTGTTTACTGAATTGATTTTGCCACCTACTTCTTTAGACCTACCCATAACTCACAAAACCAACTTAAATTATTTCATGGTCCCAGGTAACTCTACCTCTGTCAGGTCTCAGAGGGCTAAGACCCATTTTTCATTTCAGAAAATGTTAATAGAAGTATTGTAGAACAAGTTGGTCTTAACACGGCTACTTATTAAAAATGCATGTAAAGTTGATACAGAACAGGCTGAAGTGCAAAAATAAATAAATAACTCTTGAAAATGCATTGACCTGCTATCAGATAATGCCTGGAGTCTGACAGAATAGTATAAATACACTGCAGTAACTCGATAAGCTAGTTTATGGATTTTCATCTTGGATTTCGCTGACGTGTCTGCTTTCAATTACACAGATGAAAAAACAGAGTTTAACATCTTGCTCTTCCCTGATTGCAATAAAATGTCATGCCTGAAAATGGACTACTAAAACAAAACTCAACTGTAAACTCATTTAGAGATAGCACTTGTGTTTTAGAACTGTATTTTTTGGTACTATGTGACTTTTGGGGGGGAGATTTTATCTGTGACAGCAGGCAAGGAGGCATAGATTTGGCCTTTTATAAGTCCTACCTCCACCCATACAGTTCTTATAAATTTACAGCTATAAAAGCACATGTAAAAATCATAACCTTAAAATAAAACTCATTCCACAAAGTCAGTGGAACCTTTTTTTTTTTTATTGCAAACTACAAGCTCACCCTGAACAGACATGTTTCCAGATGTTTAGTGAGTTAAACTGTCTGTGCCTGTAGTACCAAGACATGCCAAAGACACAGCTAGAGGATGAACTATTCATACACTGACTGGACATAATGATCTGCGTAATTCGTCTCCTTCAGCAGACAGTATTTTATATCACGAGGAAAAAAAAAATTAAAATGCACTGTCTACAACAAAACAAAGTTGCATTATAAAGTTTAGAAGGCTTTTAAGACCCTTACTCTGGCAAAGAATGATGTCTACATCTTGATTCACAGGCACTGGGCAGTTCCACTCAAGGCAGTCTCTTCTGTTTTTTCAGAATAAGGACTTTAGATACCGATGATTTGGTGATTCATTAGTAAGGAAAAAGCAATTAAGAAAACTGATGGTAAGAAGCTTAGGAGGAAGCTGTACTGCTGAAATACATTGCCCTAGTAACTTGGCATTTGTATCATTAAAAGACTCATCTTTGCCCCAAACCTTCTTATTCTAGCCACACAGAGGAATACAGGCTCTGCCCCAAAAAGCCTGCATCTGAACAACATGGTGTCACAAGGTAATTACTTCATTTGCCTGCAAAACAAAGATGAACATGTGAAATAATGCAAAAAAAAAAAATCTTACAGCAATTACTAGTAATGATTGCATTAATTAAAATTACTACTGAATATTTCACCTGAGCAAAGTCTACTTTTCAAAAGGTAGTGTCCTAAGCAAGGATCTGCTTGTAGACATTTAAATCTCTATACTGTTTTCAGAGTTCTAAGGATGTAGCAATTCTCAGTAAAATTAGAGTACAGACTTTTACTTGAGGATAAAAACCTAATATATCTTTTAATGCCAAATTTGGCTATACTTTGTGTTAAAAACAAACAACTTTAGAAAAACAATTTATATATCTAATTACTTATTTTTCTAAAAAGTAGTCCAGCAATTAAGCATAGAGAGTACAAAATCAAGTTCTTCAGTGTTTTACAATAGTGTTGAATGCGTAAAAATTACCATGACCATTCACCTTGATACATCAACACCACAGTTTTGCTGATGAACACTTGTTTGAGAGAAATTAGGAGCTGTCTTTGGATTCTGGCACTGTTACTTTTCTAACCTTCTTTCCCCCGTTCCTCCTTCTTTAAAGGAGCTGTCTAGCACCTATCAAAAGCAATTATTTTGAAGAATAGCTGTGACACGCGCCTTACTATATGAAAATTTAAGTGCCAAAAGACTGTGATAGTTACAAATAATATACTTCACTGGCTTTTGTCTACCATTTGTTAGGCCTGTGCCAGAGGCCACATGTTTCCAAATGTTTGCCGGGGGTACGACATAATGAAGCTTCAACTCTCCATGGCCTCCTTGGGGTTACTCTAATAGAAGTTGTCGCTCACCTGTTAGCTATAAGTTCATTATTACCACACAAAAAGTAGTTTCTTTGTCATACCTTTCCAGTTATATTGGCATTGGATTGGTACACTGAATTACATCAAGGAAGTATCTTCTTTTTATAACAATATCAAGAGAACAGGGAAAAAGTGCACAGAATGGGAAGGGAGACATGGCCCAGATCCAAGTCCCTGTTTTCAAAAGCAACCCCAACACACACTATCATTCGTAAGTGTTCCACATTTTGTCTTCAAAAAGCCCTACTTCTTGCTGCTCCACTGAGACTTCAAATAACTGCTGGTCCCGTTTTCCATATTTTGGGGGTGTAATTTGGTGCCCTGCAGATCAGACCCGATACCTCCCCTGGCCGCCAGTTTCGGGCCACATAGCCCTCGCCGTGTGGAGCTGAAGCCGACGCCCAGCCTTTCGTTGACAAGGCACCTTTCGTTGCAAGGACGGCACCGTGAGACGGCGGGCGGCAGCGCCAACCTCCCCGACACGTCTCCATTCCCGAGACACGGGGCTGCAAAGCCCCCGGAGCCGCCGCCGAACGCCCGGCCGGCCCCGCCGTCAGCAGTCCGGGGGACGTCGGGCCCCAAGGAGAGGAGGGGTGAGGCTGGACCGCCGGGCGCACCGCGTAGCCCGGCCCCGCAATGGACCGACTCACCAGCTCCCAGCGACAAAGGCCGTCCGAGGCGAGGCGAGGCGAGCCTCGTAGCGACGCTCCGTTGCGGAGCGAACCCTCTCCGAGATATTTGGGGGGGGGGGGCGGCGGCGGCTGCAACCCCGGGAGGGAGCGGGAGCCGGCGGCAGCAGCTACGGCGGAGCCGGTGCACGCCACGCCTTTCTGCTCACTGGAACGTGGCAGCGGCGCTTTAAAGCCTACCCAGGACGTCCAGGGGTACAGGGAAGGGGAAAACACCGGGGGAAGCCCAGCCGCCCCATCCCCCCATGGGCCCCCTCCCCGGAGCGCGGCCACACTCGGCCTCCGGCCGACAGCGAGCGGGTACGGCTGGGGCAGCCAGCCCGGAGGTGGCGGCGGGGTGCCCGCCGCCCGCAACCTCCCGGCCAGGCGGGGCTGCGCCGGCGCCCCACAGCCCACCGAGGCGCCCAGCGCCACCCGACCAGGGGACAGAGCCGGACCCGCGGGCACCGGCGGCAGCAGCCGGGGGCAGCGCAGCGCATCCCGGCGGACACCCGCTGATCGGCTCGGCGCCGCTCTCCGCACTTACCTTGGCCCCGAAGCGAAGGCACCAGCGCCAGGAGCAAGAGCAGCCGCAGCGGCCGGGCCCCGCGGAGGTTGTCCATCGGCTGCCCGCAGTTCCCCGCCGGCGGGAGCACTCGCTTGAGAGCGGGGCTTGGGTCTCCTGCAGCGTCCAGTGGGCTCCCCCCTTTTTGCTTGCTGCTCCTGCTGTTGCTGCTGTTATCCCAGCCGCCTGAGACCGGTTGGTGAAGAGCCTGCAGGATCCCCCCACTCGGTGGGCTTTACAAAGATTTAATTCACTGCCTACCCGGTTAATTACACAGCCCGCAAGTGCTTAGCAGAACAGAGCCGCGACCGCAGCTTGGAGGCAGAGACCCTGTTGCTTCCGATACCCCTACCTCTCTCCCCGCCACCCCCCCACACGCTGTAAAAGTGACTCCCTTTAGCTCGGAAAACTTTACAGATACTCAGCGTGAACCTAGGGCCGGCGTGACTGATTCTATGAAGGAGAAATGCAGCGACTTCTCTCGCTGCCAGTAGGAGAAACCACAAATAAAGGCAAAGCAAAGAAAAACAAAACAAAAGAAAAACCACCTAGCAGAGAAGGAAAGGTTTAATCTCTGGAGGGGAGATTCTCAACCCCCCGTTCTTTCCTGGTCTTTCCGTGAATTTTACTCCAACACAACTTCTGTCAATAAAAAGGGTTTTTGAAAAGGAAAGATATTCTAGAATCTTTCAATGAAAGTCACTGGAAGAAAAAAATATTCCGTTCTCTTCCACTTCCTCTTAAAAAGTCAGGATGAGAATTTCAACCCAAATGAGGCAGTTAGCTCTGCTCTCGCTCTCCCCTCCCTTTTTTTTTCCCCTCCCCTCCCCAAACCTCCTTATCTTATTTAAACAGGAACACAAACACTGATAGATAGTGGTCAAAGGAAGAGTTGGAGTTAAAAGCACCCCGTTGGCTATGCTGTTGCCAAGATCTTGAAGATAATGTGGGGAATATTATTTACAGGCAAATGTGCATGGAAACAAATGGAGAGTTCATTACCCCTCTATACTTTGCCCTCAGTTTTAGAGACAAAACAGTTTGAAGTCAGTTTGTGTTTATGTGGTAGTTGTGCCATATGGATTCTGATTAGACTATTCTTTAAACTCATCAATAATGCTACTTGTTAGTATCTGTCCTCAAAATGTCTAACTGGAAAAAGTATTTTAAAATGGTAAGAATTTAAAGTGTGCATGTTTTATTCCACACCAGGTTACTTGCTTTTTTTTTCTGATGCAAAAACATAAAAATGGCCATGTGGCCAAGGGTCAAACTAGCCTCTCTTCAGCACTGATCTTAAGCGGTCACCCAGGGAAGAATATGAACAAGTAAAACACGTGAAAATTCTCCTAAGTGCTCTCCCAGCCTCCAACTGCTTTGAGATTGGAGCATTTTCTCAGTGAAATGTGGTTTCTGTGCACATGGTACCTCCTAGTGAATTTCTATTCGAGGTATTTATCCTGTCTCCCCCTGAGTTCTTGTAAACCTTTATCATCCAAAATATCCTTTGGCAAGTTTCATGGATCTACCAGTGATTGTGTGAAGGGCCATTTCCTTTAGTTCCTCTTAAACCGGGCTCCAGTAACCTTCTCATGGTGCCTCCTAAGTCTATTGCAGGAAAAGACATCAAAGAATTGACCCCGATCCACACTCTTAATGCCCAGGTAACTTTTTTTTTGACTGCTGTTTCTGTTTGGTTTTGTCTGTGTGTCATCCCCCCCCTCCCCTTTATTTTTTTATTGGGAAGGGCCAACTGCAAAAGGGGAAGAAGGATGGATGGCTGACTTTATTTTGGGGTAGTTTTTGCTTCCTTTTTCTACACGCAAATACCTATTTGTTTCACCTTTAAATGCCCTAACTGAGTTTACAAGGATCTAACATCAGTTATAGTGGAACTTTGGCAGTCTTTCGTCACAGCCTCCAAGCTACTGTTTTTCATGTACCGGGCAACTGCAGGAGGCAGATCACACCTTCTCTAAAGTTTCTAGCAGTTTAACTGAACCAGTGGAATCTCCTGTATAGGAACTCTGGGTTCAGTTCAATATTGGCTTATTTCACTTTACTTTATTGTAATTGATTAAAGGTGGGTAGAAAGCAGTTCACCAGTTCGACTAAAACAGTGTGAAGTCACACATAATAGCCTGTCCACACATGGAGTTACCCTGATTAACACCATGTGTGGACATTTCTTACTTCAGAGTAAGAATTCCTTGTTCCTCTTTAGTTTGCCACCACAAGTTGTTTACCAGAAATGAGGCAATTTCAAGTAACAGTTTAAGAAATATTTATAGGAACTACCATGCCTATGGTCATCTGCAGATCTGACAATAGGTTTTTCCTTGGTTTGGGGTGATGTGTCTTTATTTATTTATTTATTTATTTTTAATGTTAATACACATTCCCAGGATAAATTGGCACTCTCACCTACAATCAGATTCTATGGCCTTGAGTCCATGTGATTCTAATTACTGACCCCAAGCTTTGTAGTGAGCTAAGTCATACACTTCAGGCTCAATTCAAAGCTCCTGGAAGTCAACAGAAAGCAAAGGCTTATGAGAGGGAACATTTTGCATAACCACATTTTTTCTTACATCCGTTTGCAAAGGTCCTGTAATCCTTTGTGTAGCTTTTAAAACAAACAAATTCTTTAATGAGGATTTTATTTTTACTTCAGCAGAATAAAAATCATTTGCAGCAGCTCAGATTAATGAGTAATGACAGTGTAACAAATTGTTGCACAAGTCATTTCCAAGGGTCTTGTTGAGAGTAGATACAGGCAAGTAGACTGACGAATTTAGAATTACTTTTAACAAATTTATTACCATCTATGGGAGCAGGTTCACAGTTGTCAGTCAGCTACTTAGTTTCATGGAAACAGGAATTCTTGAGATGGCCTGAATAAGCCTATGTAAGGGCATCAACCTCTGCCTAAGGAACAAAGCTTTCCCTTAGTCCCATCCGTTGTGCCTCCCAGATCGTCTGTTTTACTGCAGCTCCCAAATCCCAAGGGCTTTTCCTCTACCCATCTGTCCCAGAAGTTGGGCTAAAGAGAGAGAAAGGAAATTGATGTTTCTTCACAGTTTTCAGGAAGAATGTTTCAAGGAACAAAAAAAGATTCACCTAGAAAGTAAAGCTAACAGTAGATATTAAAGGGAAACTTTTTATCCCCTGTGGCAAAACATGAAGTTATATATTGGCTTTTGTTCTGGAAATGTGCCACACTAATGATGCATAAAAAGGTCTATTCTCCTTCTTAGTAAGAATACATGACTGACTGCTACAGATGCACAAGGAATAAGAAAAATCCATGTGGATCTTACTGTCTCCCGCCGTAAAAATAAGACCCAGAACTCTAAAGTAATCAAATCCCCGGTCTTGGAGTGAAATGACCCATTTAGTTTAGCTCCAAACACTAGTATGTACAAAGTGCAGTTGGAATTTTGCTTCTTTCATGGAGAGAACACTGCCTGAATCTTTCCTGAATTAGAACAGGAATATGGAAGACCTCTGCCCAAAATACCTATGGCAACAACTCTGCTACATTATCATTTTAATATTGGACTTTTTTTGGTTTTAGCATCTTAATTTTGGAAATGGCTATTTCAGGTTTATGGAGACCATTCTGACTATCTTGCCTGTCCTGAACAGTATCAGCAGGTTTTCCGATTGAACTAGAGCACACCTTTTACAGAGAACACTTGTTAGTGTTTTCAGAGGTGGATGCACCATAATCCTTGGCTATTTTTTTTGGAAACCTGTCATGGCATTACAGATAACAATTTATTGCTTGAGTCCAGTTTATGTTTTAATAGCTCTCTGGGCTTGTATTCATGTTGGAGTTACTGTCACTTTGTACTCAGTGCTTTGTGCATCTTTGTTGGTCATCAAAGCATCTTAGGGTAGTGTAGCTTATGGACACTAGATACACACCTACCATTAGGTTAGGCATTAGCTTGGAATAAAACCTCCCCTTAAATGAGTCAGTTTGTCTGCCGCACCACAGGCTCATCTCATTCTCACATCCCAAATTACTGACTATCCACACCAAATGGGTAACAGCCTGAGTCATGCCAAGACCTAGATAAGCAAAGGAAGGTAGGAGGACCGAGAGCCTCCTTTGTTCCCTAGTGTGTATGAAGGTGTGTCTCCAAGTCTAGTCATGAAGGCTTACGTAGCCACGAACTTCATGCCATCTGGCTTTTGATGGCATCTTGTAGCTCAAGACAGACAGACTGGAGAGCTGGGCAAAGGTAACCCTAATGAAGTTCAACAAGGATAAGCATAGAGTCCTACACCTGGGAAAGAATAACCACACACCAGTACAAGCTAGGGGTTGACCTGCTGGAGAGCAGCTCCACAGAGAAGAACCTTGGAGTCCTGGTGGACAGTAAGTTATGAATGAGACAACCATGTGCACTAGTGGCCAAGAAGGCCAATGGTATCCTGTGATGCATAAAGAAGAGTGTGTCCAGCAGGTTGAGGGAGGTTCTTCTCTCCCCCTGCTCTGCCCCAGTGAGACCACATCTGGAGTACTGTGTCCAGTTCTGGGCTCCCCAGACCATGAGGGACAGGGAAATACTAGAGAGTGTCCAATGGAAGCTATGAGGATGAATAAGGGACTAAAACATCTCTTATGAGGAAAGGCTGAGAGACCAGGGGCTGCTTAGTCTGGAGAAGACTGAGAGAGGATCTTATTAATGTTTACAAATACCTCAAGGGTCGGTGTCAAGTAGAAGGGGTCAGTCTTTTTTCAGTGGTTCCCAGTGATAGGATGAGGGGCAATGGTCACAAACTGGAACACAGGAAGTTCCACCTCAACATGAGGAGAAACTTCTTCACTGTGAGGGTGACAGAGCCTGGAACAGGCTGCCCAGAGAGGTTGTGGAGTCTCCTTCTCTACAGACTTTCCAAATCTGCCTGGATCTGTTCCTGTGTGGCCTGCCCTGGGTGATCCTGCTCTGGCAGGAGGGTTGGACTCAATGATCTCCAGAGATCACTTCCAACCCCCACCATTCTATGATTCTATGAAGTCAGGCAGAGAAGCTGCCTCAGGACTCCTTCCAGAATAATTCCAGTGTCAGATTAAGTTGGTAACAAATCTGCATTTGGACTCCTCTTTATATAAATAGTATTACATATAAATAATATTAGATACATGCATATATATAATTATGTGGATGCCAACCACCCAAGCCACTTATACCATATGGGTAGAAATACAGATGCTTATATCCAAACCAGGTTATCTACTTGGGCTCTATGTTTCAAATACCTAAAGACTGTTAGAAGAGGCTTGGCTTACTTTATAGAGCTTTCTTTGTCCTTTCACTGCTAGATTAATCTCTGGACATTTTTTTTTCCTCTGCATGGATCAGTTAAATATTCCAGACTGGGACTAATAATGCAGAGCCCTTTTCAACAACACTGCTTCTAAGCATTTTGAGTTTTTCCCCATTTGGGAGTTTGTTTCCATTTTGTAAGTGTTACTCACATTTTATTTTCTTTCCCGTCTGATTAAGAAAAATATCTATAGCTATCTTGGACTCTCAAAATACACACTGGTTTTCTATTAATATGTATAGCGTCTGCTTCTAAGACAAGGAGAAGTTTATTGGGGCATAAAGGAATGCTTTGATGGTCCATGTCACTTCCCTTGTGGCATTACTTGTAGAATTCAGGAATAACTCAATCTGACATTCATGGGGCATTTCCTGCCTCTCCTTCTAGAGATGCATCCTCCCAGACTCTCAGATCTCCCCCTCCCCATAAATTTCCTTTCCCCTTCTAGACTCTCTCATCTCACTGCAGGCAGAACTAGTCTTATGTGTGATCAGGCAAGGCATTTTCCAGGACCTGAGGCCTAAGAAGGCTGGGCTTGGGATAAGCTGGAGAGCACTGTGAGTCATGCACACGTGAGTTGGAAGGGACAATAGCATCTGCCTTATACTGTGCTTGGGACTCCCACAGATTTAACAACAGGAGGGATCAGTCATTATTTTAGCTGCAGTCTCTCAGAGGGTGACTCTGAAATTTGTCAATCAGCATCTGTACCAGTGGTTATTTTCACTGTTCAAACAAAAATAAAATCTCATCATAAAGGGTGGGGGAAAGCCATCAATAAAGTAAATGGCTATTCTGGCAAAAGGTCATTTCCCTTCCTGACATCCCTGATAAATCTGAGCACCATCCCTGTCAAACAAAACCAATATCCAAGTATGTGACCAAATGATCTTTGGGAAACAGAAAATATACAAGTGAATATAAGGCATTTTCAGGTTTGCATAAATAAAATTCCAGAGTCTAATGTATCCAATATCTTAAAATCAAGAGCACAGTTTTCTACATTTCCTCACGATCACTTAAAATCTGCTTTGTTCAGTGCTATTTCATTATTTGTTTATGAATTTACTGTATCATTTCCAAATTTCTGCACAAGTCTAATAAAGAAACCATGTTATCCATCTGCAGAGTCCCAGCCTTCCAGAAAACTTTTATCTTACCAGTAGAAACTGTGATATAAACTCCGTATAATGTAAGCAGTCAGCAAAAGGAGTATGAACACTGATAAAGCTCTACCACAAATTCACATATACTAGGTTTCCTCCTTTTTCCTCAGCCTCATAGACAGCCTCTGTTTTTTTGTCTCAGTTTCTTTAACAGAGGTTCTCAAACTTTATTTACTCATGTACCACATCTTTTAGACTTTACAGCTTCAGGCTGTAATCAACTTGTCCCAGGAACCTAAGATAATCCTTGGTGGCCGGATTCTACAAACACGTGTTAATTATACTAATCTATACACAGGGAGCAGGGCTTGTATTTACATAATGCTTACACAGTTCTCAGTGGTGGCTATGGGAGGGCACCTTAATACAAATTAATTTAAAAGTTATTTGTAGTGTAGCAAACTGTTTGGAAGAAAAATATTATAAACTTACAGTATTTTCTGGCACGATTCTACAGAAACTGGCTGACATCTGGCATAACCAAACTTGGTGGACACTGCCTCTTAACTGGAATGGTGGATGGATCAGAATATCTTTGGGCAGCTGCATAAGTAAAAATAAATATATTAGCCCTAATAAATGAACCTAATGGGTTAAGCTGTTCCATGCTGCATGCACCCTGGTCTCAGGGCAGGCATTTTCATTTGTATATACTACATCATTAGTCACAGCCTGTGTAAATGAGGAAACCGGCCCAGAGTCTTTGGAGAAGAGCTGTAGTATACTTTAAGTTTTGCATAAAAATTGAGTTTTCTGTCTGTCAGGGCCTAGTCTGACACTCCTTTCTTGGCTCCTGGTTGAGGTCTGGAAGCAGAGCTAGCAATAGAATTTAGGTTCCATCTAAAAAAAAAAAAGAACCAACCAGCCCTGTACTACATTTTAATCCAGAAAACCCTTTCCCCCTACTTTTATTTCTTTCAACTGTGATCTCACAACTGTTCTTAAGAGTCACAGAGTTTGGGACTGTCTAGTCATAGAGTTTGGGACTGGGTCAGTGAGATATCCCTATGAGACGGAAGACCAGTCCCCAGTGCAATGTATAAAAAAGAGGATGTGACATACAGACATCAGCAATTTATACCAAAGGAAAGGCAAAAAACCCATGCTCAGTCACCTCTCAAAAATGACCCCCCCCGAAAGTCCTATTTAGGAACTAATTATCTGGGAGAAATGTGGCCTGCAAAACAGCAAGTTTGAGCAGACTTCAACAGAGGTTCTCTTTCCAGCTCTCTCTCTGGCTTGTGAGATGTCTCTTGGCAAGACGCTTTACAACTCTGTGCCTCATTTTATCTGTAAGAATAACCTGATTTGTAAAATGTTTTGAGCTCCATAAGATTAAACAAGCTGCCTAAGAGTTAGCTCTTAGGAACCAGCAACCTTGAGCCATTAACTTCCTATGAGTGTGGTATGAAGTAATTTAGGTCGATTTTACCTTAACTTTTATTTCCTGTGTTTGAAAGCAGCATCCTAGTCATCTCTATTAGAATAACATTAGCATTCAGAGTAGCTCTCAGATTCTTTTCTCCAAACTTAGAAATGTATAGACAGCCAAATTTCCAGCTGAATAGCAGATATACATTTGCTTTGATAGTTATTCCATCATTTGTACTTCTGAAATGTTCCACAAATATACAAGCCAGTCATTACGAGGATCTAACTTGTGCATGTAAGTGATAGCTTCACTGTAAGCCCAAAACCAGGATTCTTTCAAGATTTTAGATTTCGCATTAAATAGGTGCACTCTCTCTTTGAGAGTAAAACAAATTGTGTCTTGAGTTTCATAAAGCAGATAGATAATAAGAAAAGGATTTGCAGAATCATTAACAAATTCAGAAAAAAAGAGAAGCTTCTTTATTTGTAGCTTTCACTTTTCCCCTCAGTTTATGCAATATACTGTATTTAACAGTTCTACTAAAGACGAGTGAAATCTTGGCTCTACAGAAATCATTGGCAAAATTCCCACTGACTTCAGTGGGGCCAGTACTGCTGTTAACTCTTCCCCACAAGGAAAATCCATATTGCCTAAGAAACTGACCTGCCTCTGTTAAAACCACAATCCAGACTGCTTACAAGTCAAACTGACCTTGTACAATTACTAAGGCTGTTATTCTTGAGAGTTTGCCAAATTCTTAAGACAAAACTAGTATCATAAATTATCCCCAAACTTTTACCCTGGAGTAAAGCAAACCTTCTCACTTTAGAAGTGAAAGTACCTATGCACACTTACATCTTCCAGTAGTTTCACTGACAGTTTGGCTTTTACAGAGATAAAAAAAACAAAACAAAACAAAACAAACAAACACAAAAAAAACCCCCAAACCCACCAAACATTCATTCTCAGTTTCAGAAACAAACTTTTGTTTCTTAAATCAACACCAGTGTTCTAGCCTCAAGTCCAAAATTTCATTATAAATACACTAAAATACACAAAATTTGGTGAAATATTAGCATATTATTTTGTGTCACGTGAGGCTATCAGAATTAAGGATGATTTAAATACATGTTTATGCCAGACTATTCGTTACTATGCTTGGATGTTGCAGCTTGCTTGTTCCCATCCAAAGATAAAGATGACTTTTGAATAGAAAAAACCTCAAACTTAAAGGACATATATGCACAAAGCCCAGAGACACACAGATAACACCTCCACACCTTCCACCAAACACTTAACAATCTGTTTCAGCAGTCTACTGAAGTTTCTCCACTCATTTAGTTACAATGTGCGGAGTGTGTTCCATCTAGAAGCAGCAATACCAAAAAGCAACACTTTTGTTTGCTTCATTTACTGCAGCCAGGGCATTAGTATCAATCATAACTTGAGTTTAAACTGCATGGTCTACTACTTAGCTATACATTACAATCATGACTGGTTTAGTTGAATTATGAATATATGATGCATCGTGTGTAACTTAAATTTGCCTGTTCCTTGACCAGTACAGAAGGAATGAGAACCAGGTCCTGAGCAGTCACCAGATAGCAAGAAACTGCATTCAATGTGTAACAGAAAATTCAGCACCACTGTTGTAGTGCAAAAAAAACCCCTAAAATCCAGCCACAGAGAGTTCTTTATAATGATTTACCGAGGATCTTCCATATCTGAAGTGCTTTTCTAAACATACTGAATGCTTATTCAAGTTAGTGATCATTGAATAAAAATCCATGTCCTCTTGATAAGGTCTTTCTAGCTGCCTAGATGCATTTTTCTTTTGGACTCTGGGAAGCTTTGCAATAGATGTTAAAGTACTGCTGTTCTGTTCCAAGGTGAAAGATATTTGACTGTTTGCTCTGAACCAGCAAAGCTAAGAATAGATTCAACTTTGCAAGTAACTGCCACTGAAGTAAACGGTAATATTTCTATCAGAGTGCTGTAAGCTATGTTCCCATGAGATGGTATGTAGCCTGATTTCAATATAGCAAAACACTTCATCAGTTTTTAATAGTCTTATTAACTTCAGTGGGATTACTCATACACCTTAATTTATATATGCCCTTAAATTCTTTACTGGACTGGGTTATATAAAATGTCCTAAACAGAGAAGCTCACTCATGCTTTTCATTTTCCAAAGTACATATTGGGAACTGTAGTCTTTCACTACTATTTCTCAAGTGCTATTTAAAAGCTAGCATTTGCCAGACTCCATCAGGGGTCAAAAGAATCTTTTTCACATACATGCTAGTCATGCCTCCTTCTGTATTTTCTGTCAGTTCACACTATTTGAGGTCCTTTTGACTGCATTTGTTGTTAAACTGATCTATTTCCTTTTTTAGAAAAGCAAGCCTTACTTGAAAAGTCTGTAAATTATCTGTTTTGTTGTTCTGCTTCTAGTAAGAAAACCCATTCTGGAGCTCCTAAAGTTTTCACAGCTAGATTTCTATTCAACTACATCCTGGGGAAGAGGGCATGAATAATAATGTCAGCACTGGTTTTCTATGTCTAAAACTGACATCAGATTTTGAGAGGTAGACTGGTCTGTTTTCCTGATATTCTGAGATTATTTCCCCCGTGAAAGAAGCAATTACTCTTCTCCTTTTTAAAGAGCAATCTAGCTTGTCACTGAACTGTTCTTCAGAAATTACTTTCTTGGAGAACAGATGCAAGAGCGTAGAGTGTGTTTGTATCTCAGGAAAGCATACTCCATATTCACTTTAACTGTGAAGACACAGCTGTAGGGACTTTCAGTAGAATACAGGCAAATACACTGTCACGTCACCATCCATTGTGTTAGCTAAATGTAAACTGTTTCAGGCATGGTGATACATGGTAGAATCATTCCTTTACTCAATTACATGGGTATCAGCTGTATACGGCAGAGTATATGGCACATCCCATTTGTGAAGACTGACCCCTAGATATTGCCTTGATATAAACAGTAACTAGTAATAACAGTATTTGTACTTTCAATAAAAAAACCAAGGGAACCCCCTTTTTGATGATAGTCTGAAGAGGTTCTTTCATGTTTTCTCTCTTCCTATAGTCTGTGGCTCCTTCCTATACAATATACTTAATATTTGCCTTAGACATGCATTAAAATACTCAAGCTTTAAGCTGCCCAAATTGCTACCAGCTTCTCATCAGATTGATGGCTTCTGATATGGAAGAATAATCAGAGATCTTTCTTGTTGGAAGGCCAAATCTGCTCTTAAGAGCACAGCCAAGACAGGCAGGAGACTTGTATATGTGACTGTATACAGCCCTCATTATTATGCTAGCAGGATAGCAAGGTTCAAAAAGCACTGACAACAAGGACTTTATCAGCATTTATACCACTTCCAGCATGAGCTCTTTCAACTTTATTGAGTATTCACAGTATTTTCTAAATGTTTTCCTGCAGTCTTATGTCCTATGGGGCCCTTACATCCAGACATATGACAGGGGAACTTCAAAATACCTCTTCCTAATTTTTTTTTTTAACTAATATAGGTCCTAGAGAAAACTTCTGTCATATCTATATCTTCACTTAAGAATACAGGTAAAGAATGACAAGTCATTTGTACTTTCCCTCCATCTCAGGTTGTTGCTTTAATTGTTTCACACCTGCTATTCTTTGGCATTTTGCTGGTCTGGGGTTTTTTTTGGTTTTTTTTTTTTTTTTTCCAATCTACAGTCATTTTGATGGCTTTTTTGGTCACTTTACAGTACTTTTTGTCACTTTGCAGTACTTTGAGCTGTCACGGAACCATTGTATTCTACAATTACTCTCCACTTTTGTGACAGTGATTGATAAATTCACTATAAAGTTCCTTTGTTCTGTTTTAGAGTAATGAAAAAGGGGTTTGTTTACAATCTCTCCCTTATTAACAGACACAGCTGAGCAATATATACAGCAGCCTGCAGCAATTTTAAGTTATACATTATTAGTGGAAAAGCCTTATATTGCTTGAGAACCAGAATACACACATAATGATTTCTGTCTCTGTCTGCCCTGTGTGACAATGCTAAAAAATTATACTTTTTTTCTTTGGTATTTTTTAGAATATGAGAAAATGTTCAGCCAGTGTGAGTTTGTCTGGCTCACATTTTACTCAGTTGGTACTACTCTTGGCTCTGGAATTCCCATTTACCACCCAGGTTGTACTTTATTTAGAGGCATTTTTATGGTGCTCCTCTCTGCTTCAAAGGATGCAAATAAAAGGAAGAGCTGTTCTCCACTGTACATAGGACAGTGGAGTGACATTTCCTTTGCAGTGTGGGACTGGAGCTGTCACTATAGCACATATAATTATATTTATACAATCGATTGTTTAAATGTTCTTACAAGAAAAAGATACATACTGTCTGGGGCATACACATTAAAAATTACTTAAATTACTACCTTCTCTTTTGATGCTAACACATATGAAAAGCATCCATAATTATCTGTAAAATACCACAAAAATGCTAAGTTTGAGCATGGATTTCTTTGCTTGTTTGTGTATTTATGTATATATGCATGCATTTGTATGCTGGCCTGGTTTTTGGATCAACATATCCCTAGTTCCAGCTGAAATGTATGGGAAGTTAATGTTCAGTGTCTCTCAAAATGAAGAATTCTTGTTTAAAAGACCATTTGTACATTACATCAAGTGAAGATATTTTTGCCTCAGGACTCCTGCACTCCAGCTATAATTTCAGGGAAAGACTGAACAGATACGTAGTCTAAAAAGTCATCCAGGGCATGAAGAAGAAAGACATTTGCAGAAATGCAAAGTAAGTATAAATACATATATGTCAAGATTCTCAACTGTGTAAATCCTCATTTCAACAAAATGATGCCAATTTACAACAGAAGAGGATTTTGAACTTGTGAAAAATAAGAAGGTCTAGTATTTTACATTTTGTGTATTTCTATACGTAGGATAGGAAGTCTACTAGTTTTTCTTCAAAGATATTCTAGTTCATCTCTTTATTAAAAAGAAAAAGAAAAGCCTTTTAAGAAAACCTAGCCAAAGTTTTGAAGCCTAAACTTGGAAAAATATCAATCACTGTAAAATCAGACCTTTAACACATCACAGTATAAAACACTATACTTAGCTGTAATACTTAAAAATATCCTGACACAGCTTGTAAAATCATATATAGGACTTGGATTTAAAGTTCCTTCTGTTATTACATTTCCCCTCTCTCTCCTTTTTTTTTTTTTTTTTTTTTTAATACTTTCTTCCCAGTCAAAACTTCTTAAAGCCTGTGCTTCAAATGAAAGCAAATCTGGTCCCAGATGTCACTAATTGGGAACAGGTTAGAAGAGAGATTTAAACAGAGATGCCTGAAGTAACCATTTATCATGTGGGATCTGACAATAGTCTATTTCACTAGACTCTTTCATTTAGTTTGTATGATAATAAGTTTTAACTAGTACCACGCAAAACCCAGAGGATACATTTAAGCAGAAAAACTGCATTCACAGAGGTCCTTCTAAATGCTATTACTATTTGCAATGTACTACATACCATGCAAACATCTTTCTATCCATAGGTTTGGCATAAGCACAGATCAAAACTGAAATTCATTAATCAAAAGTGTTTTGTTCCTCCTATCAAGCAATCTGTTTCTTAACTTCTGAAGTTTAAAAAAGAAAATTTAAATTTAAAGAGTTAACTGTATTTCAGAAGATGATTATTTAACATTTTAAAATTAATTTTCTGTCATAAACAAGATATTTGGAGAGGGAAGGAGGACTAGAGGGAATTGTGGTTAGTTGTGATGTAGACATGGTTTTGCTGCTGGAATCAGCAGGAATTTTGCCATTAATTTGAAGGGTAGAAGGCTCAAGCTAACTGTATTACTGTTGCACTAAACAAATCAACAGGAAATTCTTACTGCCCACAGGGTTAAAATAGGCTATACTTAATTTGAAATCTAGTCTTTTAAAAAATAAACATATCTAATCACAAATTATGAAGGCAGTTTTGTACACTTACATGCAAGTTTGGTGCAAAGACCACTGAAGGCAACTAACAATTCCTAACATATTTCGACTAGTTGGAATTGCCTGATATGGCTTACTATCTGCTAATTATTTAATTAAGATACTAGCACTTGTGCACAATTAAAATTGTTGAATTTGTATTTATAAGGCTTTTTTCCCCTACTATACAATGTAACAATGTAATTCAACATATAACTTCTGGCATGCTCCAAATGACAGTGTTTTGTGAGCCTTTTACCTATTGTCCTGTGTCTCATGTTAGTCATTAACACTGTTGTTAATTGTAAGACAGAATAACAGTGGGGTTTTTCTTCCATTTTCTTTGCTTTGTCTCAAATTATTATACATGCATCTGGGAAAGACTAAAGTCCATTGAAGTCTATGGCAAAATTCTCCTCACTTCATAGGAAACAGGATGCAGGCAAGTTATGTGAAACATTTTAAGTTGTGGAGATGACTTTAAACATTATGTGTCCTTCAAATAGAAACTAGCAGGCAGTTAGTATGTACACATACACTAATTAACCATATATTTATTATTCTAGGAGGTCATTTATTAATGTGCAAATTCTTTTCACTCTTAATTTTGTGTTCTTGTGAATATGAAGATCTGTGTTTGAATACTGCAGATGAGGTATACTGGTTCTGAAAAGAAAGGTTTTAAATAGCAAGATCCCATTTTCTTTTACAAGATCACTTTTTATTGCTGGATTATCCTGATACACAATAATACAGAGTCCAGCTCTCTTTCCTATTACTGCAGTGTGTGCTCTCACTGGCACACTGTGATGTACTGTGGGAGCCAAACCATCACTGGATGTTAAGGAAGGTGTATCCCATTTGGAAGCCTCAGCTCAGGAAAATGGGAGATAGAACTTAAAATTTAATGTCAATAACTTTTTTTTTTTTTTTTCCACTTAAAGGAAAACTGATGTAAGTTTTTCAATGAATTCTAATGCAGAGTCATCTTCCTGTTGGTTTACATAGATTCTGTAATTTTTCTGTTCATTTAATCCCTGGTTTTTTTAATGGGTTTGTATAAACTCTCCCAACAGAAGAGCTCAGAAGGCTTAATGAGATGGAGAAAAGGAGACTTCCATGTTCTTGTAACAGTTGTGCAAAACAGGCAAGTAAGGCCACAAGTTTGTAACAATTTATCTTACAGGATATTTCAAGGTCTCAAAGAAAGTGTCTAAACTACCCTTCCCAGCTCAGGATGTCTTATATTCAGGTTTTAGTGAGGAAAGAAAATGGTATCCACCCTGAACAATGGCAGGAGTGTCAACTTTGGCTTGTGGAGGGAAGGAAGATGACAGGCTACCTCGTATTTTGTTATGCCATACACCAGACTGGGACAGAAGCAGGCACAGACGTAGACATTTTCAGTGCATACAACAAGCTTGCATGAACACTTCAGTCAGATCCTCATCACACAAATACTGTGGTGGCAACATCACTACAGAGTGCAGTAACGTTCCCCCCCCCCCCCCCCCAATTACCTGGAGCAGAGAAACACCAAAACATGCTACTCAGCTCCCATTAGACCGTAAATATATACATGCAATATGACTGAACACTGGAAATACATGAGGTATAACTGTTTGAAGGGATAGCCAGCATAACCAGAGACTGATGATGTCTTATAACTTACTAGCAATGCCAGTATTTAAAGGGATAGAAACAACACCCTGAAATACTTGCTATGCTGCAGTGCAGTTCTGGGTCTCTCCTTCCAGCTCTGTGCCTGTTTGTATCAAGTCCGTAAGGGTTTAACAGGTCCCCCTTTGCAGAAGTGGAACATGATTTTAACATGGACATCGGGTGGGTTAAAATGAAAAATGGTATTTGGAGGCAAAAGGTACAAATGCTATTTCTGTTTTTACAATGTAATGCTCAAAGCATTACTGATAGTTATGAACTGTACATTAAATTCCTTATGAAAATTAAATACAAACACTGAGATTACTATGAGAATGAAAATCAACATTACAGCATTCTTACAATCCTTTCAATCTTCTAGAAGTACTAAGAGAAGAAGAAAGAGACTGTAACATCCCATGGTAATTTAGAAGCAGCTCTTTTTGTTTGTACCTGCTGTGCCTCCTTTCAAACGAGTTTGGTTTCCCCATAAGGAACAAGAAATCTACTATACTGATCAAAAGTACAGTTTTCATACCACGTTCAGTTCATATTAAAAGATAACCACACAGGCATAGGTCTCAAATCTGTCCTACAGGGCTGAAGAAAACAAAGCAATGCAACTCCAGAGTCTCCTCTGGAGACTTTCAAAACCTGCCTGGACACATTCCTGTGCAATGTGATCTAGGCAAACCTGCTCTAGCAGGGGGTTGGACTAGATGATCTCCAGAGGCCCCTTCCAATCCTTACCGTTCTCCGATTCTGAGATAACTTTTGCTGTAGACTAAAATTTTCATTGCTCCTACACTAGGCATTTGCAACTGCTTTAGAATCTGAAATTCAAACAGATTTGCTTATGCTAAGCCCTCTGATGTTTTTAACAATACGAGAGGCAATACAGTGGAGCCCTTTTGACCATTTGCCTGAATCCAAACACTTATCATCTGTTGGCAAAACAGAAATTGTTTGATTATGGCAGAAGTGGCATACATCACTTCAAGAAACAAATCTCCTAATCAGAAAGGAATTTAAACACAAGCATAATCTTAAGTACTTGAACAATGCTCTTAATCAAACAAGACAATTCCTGTTTAAAGTGATAAACTCTGTTAAGCATCATCCTGAATGATGGCCCACTACACAGGAACTGGTGAACTCTGTCATACAATTTAAGTAATATGCTTAAAATGTTAAAATTTATATATGCCATTGGGAAAACTGGTTAATATCATAATTTATCAGAGCTAGGGAAGGAAAAAATAAAGTTAAAAATAATGAAATTATGATCTACACTGCTTGTATTTTTAGACTTGAGTCTTGGACACATTGATGCTGATAGCAAAATTTTTAGTGAGTTTTCCCCCCTTCATTCAAAACTTAAAAAAATTACTCTTATTCCAAGTCAAAAATCTTCATTTTTTGTACTTTATTGTTTACCAGATGTACAGACCAAGAAACAGGCTGTTGCCTACTACCTGATATTGTTTTATTGCACATTAATCTGACATTAAGAACTAGAGTGATTTGCTAACCCTACGTAAGACTATGATTATTGAGGGATAATAAACACTGCAAGCAACAAATAATATAAGCAGAAGCCTTAATGTAGTAAGAAAATTCCTCATTTTATCAGCAATTTTGTACTAGAACGCTAGATATACTACATACATATATATAAAAAATCCATTAATTTTCTAATCAGTCAGCAGCAGTCTTCTTCAAGTAGAATTCAGAGCCCTAGTGTGCTAAATAAAAGATATCCTTAACTGTGAACTAAGTAAGCATGTTAATGATGGACAGTGTGGTAGCATCTGGATAAACAGTCAGTTTTGGCTGGATAGTGAATAAATAGTGATTTCACTACTTATCCTTTCATTAGTAGTTTTATGTTAATATGACAATATTATTTTCAAAATCCTAAACTTGCATAAATCTTATGAAGTTGAACAAAAAAGAGGATTAATTGCTGTAATAGCATTAAGTTGAAGTTAATAATGAAGTTAATACACTCTTCTAAAATCCCTGGAATTCATTAAAGGAAACATTATGCATTGTAGCTGTGGTGGACTGGATGTTAATCTAATGCATATGCTCTGGGAATGCCCATTCATACGTAAATTCTCAGATGAAATATTTGAAAGCATTAATGTAATCGTAGACAGCAATATTCTTCTAGATCTTAAACTACTTAGTTTGAGGTTTTAAGAAATATATGCATTAAGAAACCACATAAATTTTTGTTGTCTTAGCTGAATAAAAAACAAAACAAAACACCAACACAAAAAAACCCAAACAAATCCACAAAACAACCAAAACCCACACAATCCTGTTGATTGTTCAGAAAAAAAAAAAAAAAAAAAAAAAAAAAAAAAAAAAAGAAGAGATATTCTAAAAGGCTAAACATTATGGAGGTTTACAGA
>JANHGN010008617.1:0-28502 GCA_024605025.1 Megaceryle maxima | reverse complement strand
ATCCAGTAAGGAATGGAGATTTTCCCTGGCCCTCCTTTTGTTATTAATGTATTTATAAAACCACTTTTTATTATCCTTGCCAGAACTGGCCAGATTAAGTTCCAGCTGAGCCTTTGCATCTCTCTTTCTCTTTCTACATGACTTTGCAATGTCCTTTAACACTTCCTGGTTCACCTGCCCCTTCTTCCAAAGCTGATACACATTTTTTTTTCTCTTCCCCCCGAGTTCTTGCAAAAGCTCCTTGCTCAACCAGGCTGGCCTTCTATCCAGCCAGCTCATTTTTTGGCACGTAGAGACAACCCACTCCTGCACCTTCATAATTTCATTCTTAAAGTAAGCCCAGCCTTCTCGGGCCCCTTTGCTTTTGAGGGCTGCTTCCCAAGGGACCCTCCAAACCAGTGTCCTGAGGAGACCAAAGTCAGCCCTCTGAAAGTCCAAGGTAGAGTCTTTACTGATGGCCCTTTTAACCTCTACCACACATTGCAAATTCTATCATATCATGGTCGCTGTGGCCCAGACAACCTCCAACCACCACATCTTCCACCAGCCCTTCCCTGTTTGTAAAGAATAGGTCTAGAAGGGCACTACCCCTGGTAGGCTCACTTACCAGATGCAACAGGAAGTTGTCATCCACACATTCCAGAAACCTCCTGGACTTCCCCCTTTCTGACATGTTATACTTCCAGCAAACATCTGGCAAGGTGAAGTCTCCCATGAGAACAAGGGCTAGTGAAGGCGAGACATCTCCAAGTTGTTGGAAGAATATCTCATCAGTGTCTTTATCCTGGCCAGGGGGTCTGTAGCAGACTCCCACCAGGATATCAGCCTCATTGGCCTTCCCCTTTATCCATAGGCTTTCTCCCTTGGTGTGTCTAATATTGAACTCAAGACAGTCAAAACACTCCTTAACACGTAACACTACCCCTCCACCTCTCTTTCTATCCCTTCAAAAGAGCCTGTAGCCATCCACTACAGGACACCAACCATGCGAATCATCCCACCACGTTTCCGTGATGGCAATTATATCCTGGTTTCCCTGGTGCACAATAGCTTCTAATTACTCCTGTTTATTGCCCATGCTACAGGCAGTAGCATACATGCACTTGATCTGAGGTACAGATATCGCCCCCAACACTGGTACAATCAATAGAGCTGCTGCAATGACAAAGCAAAGCAAGGAGCTGAAGACTATATTTATAGAACCTGATTTTTTGCGCATGAGCTAGAGCTCTGTCTGCTTATCATATGACCAAAAAAGAACTACCAGCTTATTATTCATACTCTTTGCACGTACACCAAACCCATAGCTTGCATGCATGGATTTTGCTTTGGTTGTCACCTGGGTTTGAAAGTGAACAGAGAAGATGGGTATCTTCAGGAACAGCACATGCAGGTAGCTATTTTGAAGAACTGGCTTTTATTCTTATGTGACAACTGGAAGAACCTTTCATGTTACCTCTAAAGATATTCTGAATGTGACTCTCCTGATGCAAAAGTGCAATAGCCATAACCAAAGTCAAGAGAAGTAATGTGAACGTATGAAGCGTGATGGGTTTTTTTACAGCTTTTAGTGTTACAAGTCTAAGTATTAACAAACTTGGGTGCCCAAAAATAACCGTCGTTTGGCACTAATTTCTATGTTCTTCCTTGCTCCATGTAGTGTGTCAAACACTGTGCTGTACTATGTGATAAATAGTATGAAATACATCCATAAGACAGTTAATAAGCCCATCTTCTATAAGTTTTGGCCACTTAATAAAAAACAAGAGCAGCTACAGCTCCAGACTACACATCCATGTGAGCAAAGGCAGGAGAAGCACTTAAAACATTCTTTTTACAGACCTTTCCCATCCCACTTTTGCATAAGCCAGCCCCACCAGAATAAGAACCTGTAGAGATCAGCTCTCTGTAGCTAAACTCAAGATGAAATCTTCTACTGGTGTACTAATAGCTATTAAAATACAGAAAGGCATTCTCCACTATGGCTACTGCTGACTTGTCACTGGCTTTAAAATTTTATATCAAAAAGCACTACAGAAAGCAGCTGCTTTTCACTAGTAAAAAGAGTATGCAGCCATACCTTTCTACATCAAAATCCTCCCCCAATAACCTATGTTCTTCAAGCTTTCCCTCTCCCTCAGGGTGCTGTTATGATGCCCTGTGTGTACATATGCACTGCAGATAGCACGAGAGTTTCTGGGCTGTCCCCTGGCAAACTACCAGGGCAGAACCATTTCCTCTTCACTGACTCCAAGGATCTGAGGTAGAACCCATTTTGCAAGAACCAAGATTGGGCTGTAAATTCTGTGCCTGGAAGATTATGGGTAAGGAAGGAGATTAAGAAAGAGCAGCATTTAATATACAAAATCTTGGGCCACATGACAGATGAAGGTGGCAACTCTGGTTCAAGACCTAAATGTCTGGAAGTCTTAACCCCAAGTGGATATTTGCACTACATATGTTCCATTAATGAAGACCAGTATTTGAACCACACACACACTTGTCACTTGTTTAATCCACAGAAAGAGCCAAACTTCTTCCACCCTCCATATACTGCAATATTTCTATATGCCATTCCAAAATATGGATTTAAGACCCAAGAGATCTAGAATCCTGATCATGATTAATATTTGCTATGAAAAGCAAGTCCAGGTTCAGGTTTTAAGACATGCTAGAGATCTAAAATGACCAAATAAAGACGAGAGAAGACAGATCATCATGAAAACATTTATTGGCATTCTAACAGTTCACGATGAAATTATCAGCATTTTACAGTAGTATCTAAAGCAGTATATACAGAGCCTAGCCAAAATCATTTGGTACTTAATAGTAAAATGTCTTCAGTTTAAGGTGTTAAATTTGAATCATAAAATACAAACATTCTTTCTATGAGAAGCTGCTAGAGGTAAAGCTTATCCCTACCAGTGCTGAGTAGTTACACTGTAATATGCCCAGGTAGAATGTTGTGGCCTTCACATTTATTTTAACTCAAGTGATTTTCTGCAACTGTAGTTACTATAAATTATCACCAACTCTAATGGAATGTAGTATCTAAACACTTAACAGGAATGCTTTGGGCTCAAATTCAGTCAACAGTATCTCTTTGAACTAAATGCATACCACATTTAAAGATACTTCTTCTACAGGTTTAATAGAAAAGTAAATTAATCTCAAATTTGGGACTTTGGAATTAAAATCCTAAATTAACATGGAAAAATTAGTAGAGGGAGGGATCTTGGAATGGGGGATATTTATTATATATTTTTAATTATTTACAAAGCAGGACAGCCTGACTTTGACAAAGCAACCAGTTGATAGGAAAGTAAAATTCAATAATTGTTGTCTTCAATATTAGATGAATGTGAGTTGCTGTTGCCCTTAAAGTACTTGAACACTTAAGTATCCAATTATCCAGGACATTAGCTAAATGCTCTGAAGCCATAATTACCAGGTTATCATTACAAACACTTTCAAAAAGAAACCTTAATAGGAAAAAATAAGAAGTTCCAAGTTCAGCTGCAACAACATTTGACTGTACCTGTAATGCAGAACTCTTCTGTAATAAGATACGCACCCAAGATTCAGGTGTTTGAGCTTCTGAAGGCTGCTAATCTGTGTAGGCAGCTCCTCAATCTGGTTGTTGAAAAAGTTGAGCACTTCTATGTTTCTCAGGTCTGCGATGTTTGCTGGCACAGCTGTGGAAATGTTTTCACAGTGAGAGATGGCAGTTAGAGCAAGCTACCGAGACTATAGGTGCTCTACCAGCACCCTTCTTTCACTCTGCTTGTATAGTGGCTGACAGTAGAAATGGCAACTAACTGCTACTGCAATAAAAACAAAGTTTCTATCAAAAAAGCCTCCTGTTTGGAATCCCTTCTCATGGCTGAGAGCAGTCACTTCATACTTTTCAGAAAATTACTACCAGTACTGTGAGATATTTTGACTAACAAAGACCATTGCCGAGAGAGAGACAAGGACAACAAATGCTCTGGGGCTGACAAAGAGAAGCTGAGTCCTCTGAGTTCATCTAGTGCACAGAGGTCTCAGGAGACCAGAGCCTAAGAGACCTGGGTCATTTAATTATGCGAGTAGAAAAACGAATGATAAGAGTAGTTCAGCTAAGATAACAGTTTTATTAACAAACAATAATTTTTAGCAATACCCCATTCTCTTACTGCTTAATGAATCTAGTATCCAAGTTCTTGTCTAAGATGCAACAAAATTTACAAAGATTTAAGTTCAGCCAAGTCCATTTTCAGTTACCTCCCATGAGTGAATAAACTGACTGATCAATACACATACATGGCTACACTAGATTACCAACCAATCAATACCTTGTTATTATCTAAACACATGAAAAATAAGGCAGAAGCACAGTATGAATATACCTGTGCACAAGAGGTTAAAAAACCTATGCAGATTTGCACCTTTTCCCTCTTGAACTTAATGAGATTTAAGCAAACAGGTGAGGCTGGCAAAAAAACCCAGAAGAGGCTGACAAATGCGCTGCACTGAAGCCTGCACCTGGGATCCATATTCGCCTTGGTGCAGTCTCAAATGTGACTGCATCAGGAACCCAGAGAGAGCACATCTAAATAATTAGAAGTTTTTATGAAGCCATGATTTTCTTTTATTTGTTGGCATGAGGCAATCTCAGCCTTAAAATGGAGTCAATAATGTTTACAAAGCAGAACATTATAGTATGTCACATTTACTAGATTATAAGCCTAATTACATTGTGAACAATAATAGGATCCCTAACAAACACTAATTACACTACATAAATATTACTGTTAAGGGTCATAGTCATTGCAGGAGATTTTTAGCAGACTTTTTTTTATGAAGTCATTAAGGCAAATCTGAACATTCAAAAACCCTGCCTTTGTGGTATTTTCCAACTGGTCCATGTGTATATGTCACTCACTGATGGGAAGAATTATGTGCCTTCAGAAAGTACAGGGTAATGGGATACTACTGTTGTTTGAAATTATACCCTAACAGAAGTTAACTGAGGATTTTAATTGACATAATTCAGCTGTTTCCAGCCTCAATATTTCACCGGGACAGTAATTACTAGTATTAAAATATTTTCCTTTCACAAATCAGAATTTATAATTTGACTTTGATGAGATGCAGTAGACTAGCAAACTATGTTTCTGCTCTTCTCAAAGAGTGAGAACACTGGTGAGGTGTTTGGAGGACATGTCTTATGAGGAGAGGCTGAGGGAACTGGGGTTGTTTAGCCTGGAGGAGGCTGAGGGGAAATCTTACCACTCTCTACAGCTACCTGAAAGGAGGTTGTAGCAAGGTGGGGTTGGTCTCTTCTCCCAAGTAAATAGTGATAAGACAAGAAGTAATGGGCTTAAGTTGTGCCGGGGAAGTTTAAATTACACATTAGGAAAAATTTCATACTGAAAGTCATTGGGCATTGGAACAGACTGCCCAGGGAGGTGGTGGAGTCAACATCCCTGGAGGTGTTCAAAAAATGTGCAGATATGGTACTTCAAGACATGGTTTAGTGGTTATAATAATGTTAGATAGATGGCTGTACTTGATGATCTTGGATATCTTTTCCAAACTCAGTTATTCTGTTATTATCCAAGACACTGAAAGTTCTCAAAGCCAACTAAAAAAGCACAACTTACAACAATAACAATAGTATCACTGCAAAACCAGAAAGCTCCCCCAAAATTTTTGATCTTGCTGTGAGGCCTGGCTACAGAAACTGTCAGACTACAATTTGTTAGTACTACCCTCATTCAGGGAAACTCAACAATACCTTCTTTGCCTTTTGGTTGAATCAGCGTTGGTTACCAGGTTAGTCTGTCCTATTCACAGTGGATTAGTTACCTAATGACCTCCTGCATCATGGATTAGTAGCAAAACTCTTCTGCACCTTGTCAGACCACATGATGGGGACAACTACCCTCTAAGCAACCTAACAGAGTCCAAACAATAAGTAATCAAAACAAAGCAAAGCAATCAGTAAGTGACATCAAAGCAAAGAGCTGCACCCAGTTACTGAGTTACCTTGAACTAGCAACACTCATTTAGCATGTGTCTTTTCAAATACCTGTCCAAACCAGCTTGTTTTCTCCCTTAAGAATAAATGAATTAAGCTTGTATCTCACTTATGACTTGAGCTAGGAGATGGTCAAGAGAGGAAGAATCACTTCAAGGAAGAAGGTGAACAGTCAAATTAATTTAAAAAACAACAAACAAAGTCACCCAAAAAACAACAAATATGCAACTATTCAGAAAAAGATGACACCTAGACACGAAGACAGGAAGAAAGTGGGAGAATGGCTTCTAGAGATTTGTTCATAAAGACTACACTTGCACTAAAGATCACAGCATCAAAAAGAACCCTCGTTGCAATGGGTTACTACACAGTTGAAGAGTCTCAAGTTCTACCTGTTCATCCCACTTGCAAACATGGGGCAAAACCACAACTTCCATTGGCTCATTTATCAGAGATTTTTAATATGGTTTCCTTTTGTCAGGGCAGAGGTCTAAGTGTCCCTAGGGAACAACAGAAGCTGTGTCCTTGCACACTGTCCACTAAGTTTCTGATATATCTGTATTATTCCCACATACTGTATTTCATGTTGTGAATACTTTATAACATTTTCTTCAAACCATAGTAAAAGCTGCATGGGTAAGCAGGCTGAGATGAGAAAAAGGCTCAAAAATTAGCCAAGGATTTGAATGAAATACTTTGTATCTCAGCCTGTTAAATCACAACAAGAAGCCCCAGTCTGCAATCATGTTTTTTGGTTTGCATGGAAGGGCTAGAGGTATTTCATGAAAAAGAAAACCAGAAGAGTAGGTCAAGACCAGGCTTGTGGTAGAGAGAGGACTTTTTCCTGTAACAGCTTATTTTCTGGTTCAACAATTCAGATTAATCCGTAATGTGAATGAATGCTCTCTTGGATTCAAAGAAAAACAGAAGATCAGAATTAACTCCTGTAGTGAACTGCACAAGCTCAGTATCTTTGGGTCTACAGCTCAGCAGTGGTCAAGCAAGGCTGACGTATATAACGTCAACGCATATAACGTTCTCTGTTCTGAACTTTACATGACTACGTGTCCTGACTACCAACTCACTGTTATGTTGCAGAATTCTTCCCAGATACGTAGCAGACTGCCAAATGCCAAGAAATTCATGTTCTGGCAATACCTAATTCCACTTGAGCCACCTTCTCATGATGAGCTGTGAGAGTGAACTGTCAGCATCCTGGTTCCTTTCACCCACATATTTACAGTATGATCCACAGTGTCTTAACAACTCTTCTAAGACCATCTGCTGCCCAGTGCCATTAACAACTCCTCCTCAGCAAACGCTAGTAAAATCTGGCAGTCCAATGCCTTTGCATTCCCCTCTGTGAAGCTTCAGTCACATCATGAATCCCCATTCATATTAAGCCTCACTTCAGAAGACCAGGAACAGCTTCATTCCCCTTGTTCAACACTGGAAATTGCATACACTGATTCCTTATGACAACTATAGACTTCACCTTCATTTCAAGAGCTTGGCTGAGAGCAAGAGAGAGGGTCTACAGCCTACATGCTAAGGAATAAGAGGACTTCCTTTCTGCTCCTAGAAATAAGGTTTGGTAAATTCTTAATACTTCAAAGCACTTTAAAACAGATAGGCTCTTTTTTGCCCTGAAGCTAGTGACAATTCTTTAAGCACTAATACATATTCTCATCAGAGCAGCCTTTCACTCAAGGCAAGTTATTACATTTTATTCCTACATAAGCAGCAGCTGTTCTAAAGTTCTGAATAACATACATGAGGACAATTAAATGCTGCTATTCAATGCCTAAATAACTCCACATCTAAGTACCCTGGATCTGGACCTCAGTTCTTTCTCCACATCAAGAACCAGAAGCCAGCACTAGACATCTATCTTCACTAGAGGTCTGATGTTGCCCTCTGTTGGAGAACAGATACTGGGTTAGATGGAGCTTTTATCCAAAACAGCTTGTTGCAGAGTAACATGCTAAGAACATTTAAATCAGTTAAAGCAGCTTGGAGTTAAGTGTCTCAGATGTAGTCCTGTCTCATAATGCATGAAGTCAAGTGGTTCTCGCACTACTAAAAAGTGGTGCATTATTTTCCCCTCCACTGACTCTCTTTCGTCATTTGTCAAGGTTTCAGAACAATTCTACTTGTGGTGGCAGGACCCTTCATACAGGTTAAAATGCCCAGGCTTCAAAAAGTCTATTTCTGCAAATGATCTCCAGGATTATTTCTCCTAAAACTTCTGTTAAGCTGTTTGGTTTGTGCCTGGGAGGTTTTGGTAGCAGGGGAAGGGTCTACTGGTGGCTCTTGTAAGAAGTTTTGAGAAGCTCTACCAGCTCCAATTTGGACCCACCTCTGTCTGAGGCTGAGCTAATCAGCACCTCTACAATATCATATTTAAGAGAGAAAAACCTGGGGGTGGGATGGTGTTGAAAATTTCTTTGTTTGAGGAGCTCTTTGGTTTTGAAGAGAACTGTGACTGGGGATAGAACCATGGGACACCAAGGTCAGTGAGGAAGGAGGTGGGGAGGCACGCTGGAGTAGCCATGCCCCTTCAGTCCCTGATGAGGTAGCAGGCTGAGCCCCTGCAGCCCCTGGAGAGCAATGGTGGAGAAGAATCCCATCTGCAGCCCACAGAGGGCCTCACACTAAAGCAGGTGCCTGATCCTGAAGGCGGCCATGACTCCAAGGGACCCACATTGGAGCAGTCCATTGCTGGGAGAACCATGCTAGCTGGAGAAGTTTGTGGAGGACTGACTCCTTTGGTAGGGGCACCACATTGCCAGAGGAGGACTGTGAAGAGTTTTCCCCGTGAGGAGGAAGGAGTGTCAGAAACAACATGGAATGGCCTGGGACTCACCACAACCCCCATTCCCTGCCCTCCTGCACCACTGGAGGGAGGGAAGGAGGTAGCAGAGCTGGGCCCAGGAAGAAGGGAAAGGTGTGGGGGAAGCTGTATGTAAGATCCGGTTGTATTTCCCACTGTCCTACTCCGATTCAATTGATAAACTGGTGGTGGTGGTGTTTAAATTGATTTTGTTTCCCCAAGTTGAGTCTGTCTTTTGCCCGTGGCCTAGCTGGTGGCTGAGCCCTCCCTGGCCCTTTTCTCAACACTCCACCCTTTTGTTGTATTTTCTCCTCCGCATCCCACCGGAGGGGGTAGTAGTGAGCAAGCAGCTGCCTGGTGCTTTGTTGCTGGCTGGGCTCAAACCACAATAGAAGAACAGGAAAACAACAGGAATCCTCACAACTTTAAAAGTAAACAAAACACAGGCATTTGCAAGATTAAGTCTCCATTTGCTTTTCATCCAAATATTGAAATCTAGGCTTTTTTACATTTATTTAGTAGGGATTAAACCAAATATTTCTGAAGATACTTTAATAAAAACTGATACATATATCAAAATTTCCTTTACAATTTAAAACTAAAAATTAAAACATTTTAGACAAGGAAGCTCAGATGAAAAACATGACAAGTCAATAAATTACCCAACCAGACAAGTGAAATGCTTTAGCAAAAACATAAGTCTCCATGAGAGGAACACATTGTACAGAAACTGAGTTAAAGTATAAATTAACTGAAACATTTAATACTGATGTTAAAAATAAACAGTGTCCCACTGCTGCCTGGAAAATGGTATCTGTGATACCTGCCTGTTTGTAAAACTGTACATGAGTAAGCTACGACCTCTTCAAGAAGGGATTCAAAGGCTACAGAAACTCTCCCACTGAATTCAATGGGTTTTGCATCAGACATCAAGTGAAATAAGAATTTTAATTATTTAAACTATGATTAGTTTTTTTGGTATTCACATCTTCAGAAACTTAAACCTGCAGGATGTGGGTTTTTTCCCCAAAATGTTTCTTTAGTTAATGAAGTAATTTTGCAGTACCTAGGTACATGATGTTCAGTATTCCAAACCTTTACAGGTGCTAAGGGATTATTTATGCAGAAGAGCTATTAAAATATCACCACTTTTCAGAGAACAGACTATAATACTATGCCAGTTTCCCATTAAATTGTTCCAGTTAAAAGCTGGCCAAGAGCTATACACAGTAAAAAAGAACTTAATACAGACCTTTCAGAGCTCTGTTAGTCCCACTGTAGATCCCAGGTAAAGCATTCTTGCCAAGAGCAAGAATCTACTTCTTAAGTCTAAAGTAAAACCTGTGGGTTATACAATAAAATAAAGCGAGTTCTGCACCCTGTTGCTAATCCAGTTATTGTCAACAGGAACTTTTCACGAGTAAGGATCTCTTAAGAGTAAAGGTCATAAAGACACGAAACATTACTCAAATTTCATGGTGGAGGAGGAATTTAGACTACTAAATATATAATGCATTCTGTGCATCCAATATAACTGTACTCACAGAGCTAGAGTCATGTTTAGATTAATTTGACAAGGATTCTGTTATACTAAGAGAGAAGCAATCAGCTTCACCAAAATGAAAGAGGAATTAGCAGAGGGAGAACACAACACTTCTCATTTTAAATATTCATAGCCATGCTGATACCACACTTGGCAGTTAACTGGAGAGAATCCTGATCCCAAGTGAAGCATACAGCACTTAATTTACACGTTATGTAGTTTAAATTTCCCCTTTTGCCCTCTTTCCACACTCTTCCAAAGATGGATACTAGCTTTCCTCACACTGAAAACATTAAAACCAAACTTATCTCCTTAATCTTCCATTCTTTCCAGAAACCAGCAGACATCTTTTTTGCAATTATCCACAGAACCACTGCAGTTATGAAAATGTTCTTATGAACATGTTTAAATTATACTATAGCTCACTGATGTGGTACTGTGCTAACAAAGCAATTTATCTATAAACACATTTTAATTTAGAAGTCAGAGACTGAGGAGAAGTGCTGTGAGTACAAGAAAGGCTGAGAAGAGAATGGGAATCAAGTGACATCTAGTGAAGACAAAGGATAAATTTGTTCTCCACCGAGAAGAAAGCTTAAGATGCACTTGAGAGTTTGGAGACAAGTACTAGAAACCAGGGGCCAAGGTTAGGAAGGGATTAATAGGCTGAAAAATAAATCACTTAAGAGCAAAGATCTGAAACCACACCAGAATAACTCTCAAAAAAAAATTTTTTTTTTTTAGCGCTTCATTACAGCAGTACAGAACAGTACCATTCAAATGAGGATGAGTATAAAAGTGTGGATATAAAAATGCCTCTTCATTTCTACAAATATTTTTAAAGACGACAGTATTAGCCAAGCATTTTGAATGGGTGTGACATGCAAATACTGTAGTGGAGCACAACACTTTCAGCTTCAATAATTGTTTTGTGAGGAGTGCACAGTTCATTCAAGATGCTTTGCTATTTTATTTTTATGTCAGGAGGAAAAAAAAAGTGGTACACCATGCAAAAAAGAATATAGGCTATACCCACTTGTTACAGGTCGGATATGGGTTGATATTTCAATAGTAGGGAATGATTAAGAAAAATAACTTCTGCAGAACTAGTGAACTTTAGCTGATAGTGTAAACAGATTTATTTTTAGGCTTCCATCAAATGCAATTGCAAATGGTCTCACTAAATCGCAGTGAGACTCCTTCAGGTGTTTAAATTGTTTAAGCATGATATTTCCAGAGTTTCACACTACTGCACAGTAGCTGGCTTTAGTTAAGTCAGCTGAAGTTCAGCATGTTTACCTTCCCCTCTCTCAATATTCTCTTTGCTTGGGTATTTAACATGCTTTCTGCAGTTTACAAGAGGGACTAACCAAAGATGCCCTGAACACCAGGTCCTGAACAGATACCCTGGGTTACCCCTCACAGGTCACAGTCACTTCAGCTTCTTACTCAGGAATATCCATCTACTCTTGTGCTTAGCCATGCTTGTTTACAAAATCCTACTTTCACTGTTTCTACAAATAGTTGATCATTTCTGTTCATTTCTGTTCCATTTTATTGGACAGTATTATTAGTTTACACTTTTTAGATCACTGAAATGTTTAAGTAGTCCTGCAGGACTATTTTTCACTGCTGCTTGGATCATCTGACTCTTCCCCCTCCCCATCAGCATCACACACTGCCACACTGACACCCTTTAGCACATGCGCACAGAGGAGGAAGATGCAGTAAAAAGGCCTTCTGCTCAACAGCAAAGTCAGCACATGTGTTTACACATGATGTTCTTGCTCCAGCCTTCAGAGTTAGGAATTAAACTCCCTCCTAGTTTGGGCTCCCTATACCCAGTACTTAAAGCCATGTCTCCAAGTCTGCTACAGAGCCCTTCCTGCACCTCTATGTTAGCTCATTCCGGGCTTCAGCTGACTATACATTTCATTTCCAGCTACAGTAGATATTCCTCCTATACAAGAGAAACCTTGTTACCACAAATTGCCCATCCTTAGATAAAGATCAGTAAATTGTTTCACCCAAAAGGTTATTTCACACTGCAGTATTTTTGACACAGGGCACCAATGGAAAGGGCAAGAGGCCAGATGGGTGAGTGGTCCAAAGGGAAATGCTGTGTCATTACCTACCTCAAATCAACACAGTTGATTATGAGAACAAAGTACATAGAAAATTCAGTACAAAACCTAGTATACTAAACCAAATCATCTTCCCCTCAATCTAGACCAAATCTACCTTCTCACCTCTGTCCTTCAATATTAGCAACAAAAAAAATCCCACCTGGCTTGTCAGACAGTAAATTTTTTTAAGATTAGACAAAATTAAGCTTGTTAACGAAGTTCACTAGTGCAACATTCACAAGGTTTGAAAATGCCAACTTCAAAACAGTCTCTACCTGGCAAAAGGATTTCTGACAATTTTACATTACAACTGGTACATACACAGAGAAAGATCATTTATAGTGGGCTTCCACACACAAAAAAAATCATCTATTAAGCCACCGGGAGATAAGTGGAGACACAAGAAATGTGTAATAAAAATGTCAAACAACACAGACTTAGAAAAAGAAGTTAGTATGTTTGCAGATGCTTTTAATAAGGGAACAAGAGTTTCTGAAGAATTATGCTGCGATAGTTGTAAGGAATAATTTGTATCTAGTGCTGTACTTAGTATGTACACTTACTAATGATGTAAAACTAATCTTGTGGCCATACAACACAAAGTTTGACAATTTAATTGATGCATAAATTGGGGTAGTTTCAACATGACCACTTTATACCATTACAGCACAAAATTTTCATAAATTCTTCCACTTCTTTCTTCCAAAACTTCTTAAAAACAAGATTTATATTAAAGTCAGCAAGTTTGCTATACAAATAACCTGATAACAGGCAAAACACAGTGTCAGACGACACCCGTGGGAGACACCATCACACACTTCAGCAGTCTGGTGAAGACAAAGCAGCTAGACTAGGAAAGAATTCAGGACACACAGATGCAGTCTTGCCAACTGTCTTTGGACTACCTCCAATACATCTAGGTATACACTACAGTCAGAAAGGTGACTTATTAAGGAGATGCCCTAATAGAAAAATCATACCAAGCATGTTAAATAAAATCAAGGACAGTCAAGCGGGTTAACAGAAACAAAAGGACAAGCTTCTGTGTTGGTCATGTACAGACAGCAAGACAATATAGAAAGAGATGGCAGAGCAAAGAAGCACTAACTGTCTGAGCAGAAAAAAAAGGAAAGTTTTGAACTGCTTTGCTGAAAGAAGGCAAAATGCACAAGGATGATAAAGAAAGGTTGACCACGTGGCTGTCAAAGGAACACAGTCAATGAGACATGTTCTGACAGGATCAGAAAGTGAACTCAAAATTCAGGGGAGGAAATGGGAACCAGCAGCAAAAAAGCTAATGGATCACCTCGCAAAAAGGAAAGGATTAAAGATGAGTACAGGATTACACTTGAGAATCAAGGAAGTAGCAGTGAAAAGAGCAGAGAGAAGTATAGGACAGCAGCTCAGAGAAAAGAGAATGCAACATCAGGTAATACAAGGGAGGTATGAGGGGAAAAAAATAGTTGTTCCTGATGTCTCATCATTCAGACAAATGTCTGAATACTGGAAAACTGGCTAATAATATTGGACAAGGAATCAGAGCACAAGACCAAGAGGATACAAAAAATTGTCTGGAATAGCACACAACTTTTGAGAACATTTAAAGGCAGTGGAAGAATATGGTGAAGCTGGTGAGCATAGGATCACCTGAGGTTAAGGAGACTTAAGAACAGCAAAAACTAAGCTGCTGTCCACCACCACCTACCAGGCAGGCTGAATTGCTACCAGAAGTATAATCATCTTTCCAGGAAAGAAACTGCTAAAGCTATTCAAACAGTGACCTCTAATGGAGAAATCCTACAATACCAGTATTTACACTGACAGCAGAAACATCCACAGACTCTAGGTACAACCAGGGAAGTAAAAAAATAGAATCTCCTAGCTTTTAGATTAGGTTATCCAAATTATGACAAAGTCAATTAATCATCTCAGGAAGGTAAGCCAAATAACTGCTACAGTAGCTATAAGTCATCATAAAATTACAGCGTGTCCCAAACATAAGTGAGAATAAAGCATGTCGAGTTGGCAAAGTAACAGTTGCTCACATACTGACAACCAGCACTCATACCTGTTAGCAATACTAAAGTAACTTTTAATATCCATGCCCACCCTGCTTTCCAGTTGCACCTTCCTCTCTGTGCACTCCTGGACTGGCCTACAGTTAGCCTGAGCTTCTGGAAGCTGTTCAAGCATACTTCCTATTCCTGATGTAGTACAGAGATTTTAATTGTGAAACTTCACCAGCATACCAAGTAAAGATATTAAGTGTGACTATCCTAGTATGTTAAATTGTGTAAAACCAGCTTTAAGTAGCTGAAGAAGACGTTGTTTGCCTAGATAGATAAAGTTGAGAGTTTAATGGCTAAACAGTTCATAACAGATGTATGCAAGGAAAAAAAGTCAGATAAGGCATAAGCCACAATATAAATGCTCAGTCTCCTTTAAAATAGAGGGATTCTCTATTGATAGTTCTCCTTCAGTTATTTAATCTTGGCAATATGCTTCTCCTCTCCATGACATGGGCTCCTCAGATATCCAGTATTCTTCCATTCCCAACCTGTTCCCCAGAACCACAATGAAACCACAAACTCTTGCTGAAGAGGTTTAAACAAAGTAAGACAAAGTTTGACTTCAAAAACTTATGACAAATTCCTAAACACAAAACTTCATCAGTTTCATGACAACCCAAACTGCTGGAAACCAAGCACAGCATAACACAACTGGCACAGCCACCCCAACATCAACCACGTAAGTGGAAGCATGCTGGTTGTGCCCACAAAACAAGCAAATATAAACAGACACTTTCAGTTCACTTCCATCTGGCACAGGGCTGTCAGAAAAAGCAAGTGGCCAAGACTGCTGTCAACTTCAAGAGAACTTAAGTGAAGCAGTCTTAAGAAGTGCACAAAACAGTAGAATAGATAGCCAGAGCTGACTCTGACCTCTTAAAGATGTATTTGGAAGAATCCCACAGGATAGGGCTCTAGAAGGTAGGGAAGCCCAAGAGAGATGGTTAATAATCTAGCACCACTTCCTTCAAGCTCAAGATCAGTGCATCCCTGTGAGTAGAGGAGGCAGGAGACATGCATGAATTCATTTAGGCAAACTGGACACCCATAAATCCATGGGCACCAAACTGATGCACCCACAAGTGCTAAGGGAGATGGCTGATGTCACTGCTATGCCCCTCTCCATCATCTCTGAAAGATCATGGAGAACCAGCGAGGTGCCTGAGAACTGAAGGAAAGCCAGTGTCACTCCAGTCTTCAGAAAGGTCAAGAAGGAAGACTCGGGAAATTACAGGGCAGTCAGCCTCAGGTAGATGAAGGGAGATCAAGATGTTGCCTACGTGTACTTCAGCAAGACTTTTGACACTGAAAGTGTAGGTTAGATGAGTTTGGGACAGAGAGGTGGATTGAGAACTGGCCAAACAACAGAGCTCAGAGAGTTGACATCAGTGGTACAGAGTCTAGTTGGAGGTCTGCATCCAGTGTGTTCCCCAGGGGTCAGTACTGGGTCCAGTCTTGTTCAACATATTCATCAATGACCTGGATGGAGGAACAGAGTGTACCATCAGCAAGTTTGTTGATTGTACAAAACCGGGAGGAATGGCTGACACACCAGAAGGCTGTGCTGCCATTCAGCTAGACATGTCAGGCTGGAGAGCTGGGTGGAGGGCAACCTAAAGCAGTTCAACAAGGGCAAGTGTAGAGTCCTTCACCTGGGGATAAATAACCCCATGCACCAGTACAGGTTAGGTATTGGTCTGCTGGAAAGCAACTCCGTGGAGAAGGATCTGGGAGTCCTGGTGGACAAGTTAACCATGAACCAGCAATATGCCCTTGTGGTCAAGGACAATGGTATCCTGAGGTGCCATTGTCAGAGTGTTGTCAGCAGGTCAGTGGATGTTCTCCTCCTCTACTCTGACCTAGTGAGGCCCCATCTGGAGTACTGTGTCTAGTTCTGGGCTCCCCAGTTCAAGAGAGACAAGGAACTACTGGAGAGAGCCCAGCTAAGGGTTACAAGGATGACTAAAGGACTGGAACATCTCTTACAAAGAAAAGCTGAGAGACCTGGGGCTGTTTAGCCTGGAGAAGAGAAGACAGAGAGGATCTTATCAACACTTATCAATATTCAAAGGGTGGGGGTCAAGAGGATGGGGACAGTCTCTTCTCAGTGGAGCCCAGTGATAGGACAAGGGGCAACAGGCACAAACTGTGTATTACAGGAAGTTCCATCTGAACATAAGGAAACAGTTGTTTCCTTTGAGGGTGACGAACCCTTTGAGGGTGACAGGCTGCTCAGAAAGGTTGGGGAATCTCCTTCTCTGGAGAATTTCAAAACCCACCTGGACACAATCCCATACAACCTGATGCAGGTGAACCTGCTTTAGCAGAGGGGTTGGACTAGATCTCCATAGGTCCCTTCTAAACCTTGCCATTCTGTGATTAAGTTAAGAAAAAATACAAATACTTTCTCCCTCTGCTTTCAACTGGATTGTCACGAGACCCCAAAATGGAATCATTCCAGGTTTGCTACTTATGCAACAACTGATTCAAGATGACTACAGAATCACAGTTATTTAGCTTCCCCTAGAGTTTTGCATTTTGGAGCACAGAAAGTTCTCATCAAGCCACAAAGGACAGACTTATCTGTTTCAGAAGTGACCTAGAGCAGAAGCAGCCAGTTCAAGATTCCTCCATTAGCACAGCACCACACAGCTGAAAAGAATCCAGCCTAATATTCTTCAGGAAAATCAATGTGGATTTGAGTACTTCTGATAATGAATGATTTAGACATGTAAATGCAAAAGCACCACCAGTATGAGTGGCATACTAAGAAAAATTATCAAAAACCGTGCCACAAAAATATTCTAAGCAGTACACCTAGTAGTATAATAGTGTGGTGCTCGTACTTGCTAATGAAACTACTTATTTTTAGTAGAGTTTGCTGGCAAAAAAACATGAACTATGTTTACATAAAAATTTGCATATCCAGTTTTTACATGTATTTATTCTTCTAGATAGACATATTTACTATAAACAGCAGGAAAAAACCACACAGAACACTCATTTAAATGGCAGAAAAGTAGTAGAAGATGCTAATATGACCTTAGTGTAGCATGTCAAGTGTCACTGCCACCAGCTTCCTAGTCATTTTAAGAACAATCTGCAAAGACAATTAATTACATAGCTTAAAAGATTAGGTCAACAGTGTCAAATATGAGAATAGGAACTTGAAATTTAGCCTTTTAAAAATATGTGCTGTCTATTTAAGTGTCTACATCAACTTGTGAAAGAATAGTAGATTTCAGACTTGCTGAGCTCCTTCTCAGGAGAAGCAGTGGTTTTACCTTCCCTTAAAAGAAACCCAAACATAGCAATTAGAAGAGCTGACAGAATCCCTTGGCTTAGAGAACAGATATCCTTCCAGCCTGCTGATCTAAGAGCTACCTTAGAAGCAAGCAGTAATTACAAGTTGAGATTTAATATAACACAATTTTAAAATAGTGGTAATCCTTAAACCCGTATTTTGAAAACTAAAACTGCTTTAAATAATTGCCCTCTGGACTTTTCTTGAGTAGTTGAAGTCGATCTGAACACATCCTCCTTGGAGACCACCTATTATCAGCTCTTTTCCTCTCCCCCTGTCAGTCTACAGCTAAGATTCATACCTAGGACATGGGACAGTTACTTCACTTTTAATACTGGTGCTCAAGCACATCACTCTCCCCAGGCTCAGTTCTCAGACAGCAAAGTTTAGTGTGATTCAAGTCTCCTTGCAGGAGTTTCAGCCTGTCCTCTCTTCCTCAGAGCAAGGCATATATCTGCTACCTGCCCAACAACTTGTGTGTTCAGCTGAACTCACCCTTTATCAACATTTAAGATTTCTAAGATGTTACGTGAAAGACATAATTAAGTTCTTGGGAGTCCGTCAGCTTTCAAAAGTTTTAGTATTTTTACAAATTCCAAACAAAGAACAGTCAGGTTTACCAAGAGCAATCCTTACAACTTATTTTTCCTTCCTGAAATTGCCCATGAAGTTACACATCAGTCATTATTTACATGTTGGATGGAAATTCCTGGTCATATTTATAAATTTAGATTTCTTTTAACACTATAAAAGGGGCAAAAACAAATAGCAAGATACCAGTCTAGAGGACACTGTACAATCAGAAGCAAGGCCTAGAATAACTAATTCATACTTCTCACAGACAGAGTCCATAACCTATTTCCTACTACTACAAACCCCTTAAGCTTTGCATTAGTACCCAGTAAGCTGCATCCAGAGAAGTGTTTACAGGCCAGAATCTAAAGTCTTTTCATTTTTTCCTCATGCTTAATCCTCTGCAAATGCTCAGAGCTTTAAGATTTTTGTATTAATACATAAATAACTCATACTATCCTGAAGCTCATTTAGCAAATAGTTCAGAGCTCAGCAGGTTGGGTTTTATCTGTTCATTTGTTAGGGATTTTTGCTTGCATTTGGTTTTTGTTTTTATGAATGTATCTCCATTTGTAAAGCTTTCCTTGGGTATCACCTGGTACCTGCAAATCTTCCAGTTTATGGCAGATCTGTATTGATGTTGGAAAGTCATTTTGAGCTTGGCTGCTAAGTCACATACTCAATTTCTTTAATAAAATGCTTAACCAAGAATAACTCTTAACAATGACATCGAGCTCTCAGAGACAAAAAAAAAATACCTCACAACTCACAATGTCAGCTTTTTAATACTTCTCAACTGCCTATATTGAAGTCTGAAAACAGGAGTATACTTACTGGTAAGCTTGTTGTGACTCAGAACCAGCTGTGTGATATGAGACAATGTAACTGCAAATGAAGAGAGAAAGAAGTTAATTTATAGACATGACAACTGAGAGCTTTCATTTATTTCAGCTAAAAACTACAGGTGACATTCTCTCCACTCCAGTAACTCCAGATTCATGTGCACCATCAGAATAAACAAGGAAGCTCAGGACTTAAGGACATATCCAGCTCTTCCTCTGCCCCTTCACATTTCTATTACTGCATCAAACATGATGTGAGCAGGAGTGCTGGTGCCTCCCAGCAGAGTAGTTCTGGGCACAAACACCTTTCTCATTTTGACCCTTTGAATCCTTCCCAAGGAAAAACTGACAGGTACTCCAACATTCATTCCAACAGAACACATGACACAAAAGCAACTACATTTCCACATGTTTCTAATTCATTATTGGGTCACTGCTAGATTTAAATCTTAAGTACCAATAGCTGCATTTAAAACCTCACATCCATGAAGCACTGCAGCAGATTAGGATGGTGGTTGTGTGGGGAACAGCCAGGTGACAATGTGCAATATGTACTCAAATTAACTAAGTTATATGATTGAGGTGACTCCACCTTACTGAACAAATGAGTGTGGGTGTGTACTTTCCCTAGAAGTTCCACAGACCACAACAGACAACATTATCAGAAAGATATGCTGAACAGTCAGAGGAGAAACTCACACCTTGAAGGTATTACACCTGCTCCCTCCCTGTAAAAAGTCCATTATAGTTTATTAGAACTAGGAAAATTGAGAAATCTTCCTTCCTCTACCCGTTTTCCTGACTTCCAGTGTAGCCTCTTCAGAACAGGTCCAGAAACTATCTTACTGCCCCTCCTAACCAGCTGGGACTAAACAATAGCTGCAGGCCTTGCTGTGTGTCTCATCCCTCACAGCTTTCCTCAAGCAACAGACATCACTAACTTTAGACCAGAGACAGACCACAGGAGCCTTGCTGCCTTCAGGAGTGAAGATACCATGGTAAGCATATGTGAAAACCAGCCACACTAATCAATACTTACTAAATTGCAAGTAGGAGGAAACTGCTTGAAGAGCTTCTACATACTGATACAGCAACCTGTTTCAGCTAACCCTTGAAAGCTCATGACTTACCACAGGCAATTCTGAACAGTTAGCAGAATAAAAGCAGTTGCTCAAAGGCAGAAACAGATCAGAAAGTTTAGCATAAAAATGAAAAAAGTGTGACCACAATTGGCCATGCAATTGCAGACTGTGAAGGAAGGAAAGGCACGGAGGAGAAAGGAAGAAACAGTTCATGAACCTCACCCTCAATTTCTCCTGCAATATGAGCACTAAGTACTGCCTACAGCACCTCACAAAGCAGAACAGAAGGGCAGAGAAAGAAGCACATAAGTTTTAAGAGTATTATTGTAGGCAAACCAGCACTGATGGGCAGACAAGAGCAGCAGCATCCACAAAGGGCTCTAAGCTTTAAAACATAAGAGGCACACCAGCATCTGACCCATAAGCAAACACTATTATTGATTACTTACCCATATAGCTAAGTATAGGAATGCAATCTGCACAAAAAAAGGCAAGAGAAGATGCTGGAGATAGTTACAAGCTTGTGAACAAGTGTCAAAGTGCTCCTTATGCATTTATTTCTCTTGGGTTAGATACTTTAATAGCTGTGACAATCAGCAATAGTCAAACATTTCACAGGCCCTTGATATCCAAGCCTGACTAGCAAGAACACAACCACCAAAAGGGCAACCCTGCCAGTTGGCATCCTGAGAAATGCTACAGTCTGATACCTCCTGCACCAAGACAATCTAGATCAGAGCCAGATCCAAAGTGACATCACCAATGCCAGGAAAAACATCTTTTCCTGCATTTAACTTATAAATCAAGTCATTCTAGAGCTCCAAGGCTTTGCCTAGACAGACCATCATCAACAAAAAAATCATCCTTGCTCCACTGTATTTAAATAGAAAAAAATTATTTTCCTAGCAGGCGGTGGAGTTACCTACTCTGCCATAGCCCATTTCCTCCCACCCCCCAAAGAGAGTGATGAATGCCTCCTGCATTACAATTCAAACAGCTTGTGTGCCTGTCTATATAATGTCCTGTCCCTGTCCATGAGGGCCCTTCTCTTCATAAGCCAATACATGAAAGGTCCAGTGAGTCGAGTAGTATCTTCCCTGAGCCTCAAACGTACAAACAAATCCTAGCTTATCAAAAGGGATGGAAAAAGCACACAACATGTAGTAAAGACTTAGACCATCTTTGCACTCTCAGTGGCAATGGTGAAGACCAGCTATGTCACCGTGCCTTTACAGATGGCTACACCTGCATGTCAGGCAGCTCCATGTGTTTAGGACACTGACGAGGGCTTTTACGGCTGAAGTGTGGAGCATTACAAGGAGCAGAGCTCTAGCTTCTGCAATCAGAGAACAGAAAATTGCATTCCAGCTTTGTTGTGGGAGATTTGGGGAACAGGAACATTTCAGAATTTCCCCTTTGACTTTCCCATTACAGTAGCAATGAAATGTAACAATGTTGTTTAATCAGCTTTAAAAAATAAAAATCCATTATTTTTTGATTCTATACAAAGTTGCTTCCACCTCACTAAGATTTGTTTTTAAAGCAGAGAAGTTGAACTGAAGTGGCAGAACAAAACCAACTAACACCACCTCAACTCCTTACTAAGGAACGAGCATCTCGCCCTAAGTACGATGGACAATTGGACTCCTATCAGGTAAGTTCCCTGCATCCCTGCTGCCAGGCAAAGGTCTGCAACATCCACACTGAGCTATAGGCACAGGGACTGGAAAGTCAGATCAGGTAACCAGGCACAGAGTGAGTTCCAAGAGAACTTTTTCACTATTTATTCTTTCCTTTGAAGCTGATGATTCCTTGGGTTTATTAAAGCAGAACAAAGACTGAAGCTGTCACCACACTTCTGTGGCCTTGACCAGTTCATTCCAGTTTTTCACAGAGCTTTGCTAGCTTCAGGAGAGAATCCAAAATTCAGATAATCTGTCCTTTATTTTGTTGGAGTCCATAACAAACTTCAATGTAATGAAGTCAGCAATCCCCACTACATGTCTTTCAATGAGCAGCTAGACTGATTTGAAAAACTACGTGAGAAAAGGCTCAAGAAGAAAACACATACCAAATAATGTTTGTATCTCCTGAAAGAAGTCAGCTTATGAGGAGACATCACTTGCATGTGACTTCTTCATATCACACAGGTATAAAATCACTGAACTGCAGTAAGCACCCAACAGCACACACACAAGTACTTGCTTTGGATCACTTACAAACTGGCCCAAGCAACAAAGAGAGTAAGAAAAGAAGTGTTTTGCCAATAGAGAACTGAGACAGACCCTGATCTAATCCATATGTATGCATACGATGAACCTTCCCTGCCGCAATTTTATCATTTCTATACATAGAAAGTGAGGATGCTTACACATGGGCAATTAAGATTTGGGGCCGCAGACTCGGGCCTTCCAAACATCAAACTCTTGCTGAATTTAAATACCAAAGAGTTCAGTGGATGTTTAGTTTTTCAAGGTAAGTCTGCTGACTAAACTATCAAGCCATATGTACTGCTGGCCTTTAACACAAGCTTACACGTGCATTAGTCTCACTACTCCCTATCCATATTTGTCACATCACTGTCTTCTTCAACCGAGTCTATTTTCACAAGGTTTTCTTTTCACATGTCTACACAGACTAGAACAAAGTCCTAATGTTAAAAATTCCAAGGTTGATATCCCCAGACTAAAGATATTTCAATCTGTCCAAGTTCAACTGAAGCCTAGACACCTTGTCTGATACTCCACTGTCCCAGGCAATCCGGATGCATGACCAAGAATCCCCTCGCACTGTTGACCCACCAAGCAGGCTGACATCCCAAAAGGAACAAAAAAGGCAATATTCTGGTATTAGTTTGAAAAGAGCAAAGGTTTAGGCATCTGTACTCTGGACTACTTCCAGCAGCATTTTAGCCGTATCTAGACAGAAAGATTTTTCTGTCTTGAAAGGTCCAAAGCTATTACCAGTTCAGAGACAGATTTGCAAGAAATTTAAGAAAGGGAGCCTAGATATAAAGTGGCATTTGGTCATTCTTTACAAGGAGGAGAATTTGCTTGCTTACATTAAACTGACCTGTGTGATACAACCAGCCCCTGGAAATGCCAAGTTTTTCAGTACTCTGCCACTCACGTACTCCTGTGAAAAGCACTGTGCTGTGGGAACAGCTGACTGTGGTTCTCCTCATCCTATATATAAAGTCAATTCTGCATGACAACTGAACTATCAGCTATTCTGATAAAGACATCTGTCTTAAGTTGCTAATTAACACCTTCAAGTAATATCAAGAAGGGAGCCTAGCAGGGCCACTTTGCTTCGGACATACACAGCTCAGGTAAGCACAACTAGCAGGACTCTGAAGTTCACTCAACAGGTTGGACAGTTCACCCCAAGTGCCAGTCCCCCAAGATTCAAAAGGCTTCACAATTCCCACAGATGCCACAGGAGAAGATCCTAGACAGTAAGCAGAAGCTTCTTGAAGACTGCAGATCTCAGATGCCTCATTAACATTACAGTCATTAGCATACAGGTGATAAGTAAATTTAATTCCAGGAATGCACCAAATACCCACACAGATGTTTGAGGGTCAAGATATTAGCATTTGCCAGAGCAATTTACTTGTTTAGTAATTACAAATTCTTGTTATGGTCCCAGTCCTATTGCCTCAAAATGGAGTGAGTCAAAGGAAGAATATTTAAGCTCTTTCCTTTAGTCCCTAGTACTGAACCTTTTCACAGATTGCTGTCATGCTCTTCAAGTTAACTTTACAGAAAACATTTAAATGACATGACTTAATATATATATTTTTTTTTTAAAGGAAAAAACCCAAAACCCGTATCAGGAAGACTCCAGAGACCTTGCTGAACCAAGATAAAACATCATCCCATCAGAGGAAGTTAATGCAGGGTAAGCATTACAGTGCAGTATAAAACGACTTACAAGTAGCCTGCCCCTCCATCTTCTGGGCTTTGGTTATTTTAGGAGTAGACAATTATATCAACACTAGCTTTCTGATAAATAATTCTAGGCATGTTAATTCCCACCACACACAAATGTACTTTATGTAAAATATGAATAGCTTACAGATGGATTGATAACAAGAGCAAATTAACACTTACAGAATAAATAGGATTTCATCCAATATTTCTTCCCTGACAAGAAGACTACAGAGCAGCAGATGTCTCCAGTTAGATGAGCAAAATAATTCCTTAATTCGTAGCTTCCCCATATTGATCAAAGACATAAATGAGAGATTACACCCTAGTCCCTACTCCAAGAACATTTCCCTAATTGTTGAAGGCTGTTTAAAGTCCTACCAATAAATGCCCTAACCATTAGGGTAGGGAAAAGGCACATCATGCCCTAGTTGCTGACACAAATTGCTCACCCTACAGGATGTCTATTAATGTTCTATACCTGGATTTTGTAGATACCTGTACACGCTGATTGCTTTTTAAATCAATATGATTTATTTCAAAATATGGAATTAAATAAAGGCAACAAAAAACCCCAACACATTAGAACACTCCCACAGGACAAGACATTTTTTTAAGCCATTCATGTACAGATGCACAACTATAGTATCGATGTGCTCACAGATGACATAACATTTGCTCTATCACATGCCAGAACAGTAAGAAAAGCCTATAAAGTTTAAAGCTGTTTCACATGGTCTTCACAGGACTACGACAAGCTAAAGCACAGAACACCTAGATCAGAGGATATTTTTAGAGTCGAATGAAATGTCTTTTCTACAAAACACCTCTGAAAAGAATTCTCATGTTACATTGCCAAAAGCCTCAAACTCAGATGCTCTGAATGCCTGTAGCACAATTCTAGGTTGAGCTTTAAGCCATTGTGAGAAAACACCTGGATTCAAGGAACACTCCAAAAACAGAATTCAACTTCTAACAACATTAGTGAACTCCTAAGTGAGCAGTGGTTCAGGGACTACTGAACTTTTCTTTGTGATTCTCAACACCACATTACAAACAAGCTAGTAACTCCCCTATCCCTTTACTAAACACAAGTGCAGGAAGAGATATGGAGGTTGTACAGCTAAACTAGTTTGACACACTCTGTCTGGAAGGGTGTTAATGTCCATCCAGGTAGGAAAAGTATTTCATGTTTACTTGGAGAGAAGCACTGCTATTTCAGAGGCAAGTTGGGTTTCTTTTGTCTTTCCAACAACTGCTACAGAGGGTCTAAGTCAATGCAAAAGAAGAAAATATGAGTGGCTGGCCTGTATTGAAGCAAGTCATGCACTGGAGAGAGAAGTCAGAGTAGAATCCTATCAAAGCCAGGGCATATATTCTCCTTTCCAATTTCTCTTCTCTGCCCTCATATAACACCAGTTTTCTATGATCAGTTACAGGGTTTTTTTTTTTTGGGGGGGGGGGGTGTTTTATTTTTTGACAAGAATAGGTCTGCACCTGAAGGAAGAGGACTGGCACACTGAGCATATGCTGCATGGTGCACTGCTTCCAAATCCTGGTGTCTGCATTAATTGTATGTGAATTAAGTTAAGAAAGTTTAAATGCAAGTCCACTAGCTGCTCTGCAGCAAGTGCTCAAATAAACAGTGGGACAAAGCTTGGTCCTTTTTTTGAAAACAAAAACCAAGACTATAGGGAGCAGCTTCCTTTAAGATACTGGGAACTGTGGGAGGGGCATTCACAACCATTAAATAATTACATGAGATAAAATCCCTACCAGGGGCTATTGAACACAGTAACTTCAGAGTATCCTCCAACCTAGTAAGTCCTTAAACCTCAAATGGCTAAAAACGGAGAAAATACCACCAAAATGTTCCCTCCAATCATGGCCTAAAGTTACCCTTACCTCTGAACATCTACTAGTGACCCTCAAAGGCAAAATGCTGTGAAAGAATAGTCCCAGGTCATGATTTTAACCATGATCTTTACTTCATGGAAAAAGCAGTTTCTGCACTTCAACACTGCAGTGCACTGGAAAGATATCCAACAAACCTAGATGCAAAGGCACCAAGGCCATACTCATTTAGGTTCCTTGACAGCCCTGAGAGCCACAGAAACCCAGAACACCCAACTTAAAATAGAAGAGACCGTCCACTGGGAGTCAGGTGACAGGGTTGGAAAACAAGCAAGTTTAACATTTTCTCAAACTATTAGCTAAAACTCAGAGGTCATACCCATTCATTACTTTTTAAAGGTGCATTTGGAGGAAGTTAGTCCTTCTCCAGTAAAAAGTGGTAAATACCTTGAAGATAAAAAAACCCAAAACCATACTAAAACCAAACCAGAAGTAACTTATAATGCCTCATCTGTTAAAGTGCAGAGTTAACTAAAACAGTAGGTAAGTCTCCATTAGCTGAACAGAAACCAGTCATCATTTTCCCATCCCCTACCTTCTACCTCAAATTGGATAAGGCCCCAAATCCCCACATTAAATCTTAATTTAAGTTTACCTGAAAGGCATAAGCATAGTTCTGAAAATGGGTCTGCAGTTAACACTAACTGGACACTGCATTGTCTCAAGCAACTGTTCAATTCAACAGAAATGCAGTGAAGCTTCATAAAGCCTGTATATATGAACTTGTTTTAAATAGAATGCAATCTTCCTGAAATCCCATGCACAACTCAAGCAGATGTGACTGGAGAAACCTCAGTCTGCTCCTGACTCTGCAGACAATGGCAATTTTGGAGTGAGCCCTGCATTTCCCTGAATTCCTTTCCAACGTGTAAGAAGTGTTACACAGACTTGCTCCTGGCTGCTATCAAATTTAACAAACATAATAAAGAACTGAGCCAGGATATAAGTAGAGTTTTAAGTACATCAGTCATTTTAGATTTTGCTTTCCTCTCATTACATCCTGCACTCAGGAACATTTCAGTCTGTGGCACACCATAGCCAATCACAGCAGTAACTCCCTGTGCATCAGCTGTACCACAGCATCATGTGAGCTCTTAGCCAATGTAAAAGTTACCTGCCTTGCTTCTCATTTAAGTGTTCTCCAGAACTGCTGACAGTACGATGTCATTGCTATGTTTTCTTTGCTGTAAATTAACTAGAGCAAGTCCAATATGCCACTAACAACACATTATTACAATTCTGGAAGCACATGGGACCATGTAATATCCAAAGTATGGCACTGCTTTACCTGTACACAGTACTACCTTCCTGTCCCCTTGAAGGACCAGCCACGTGTGGTTGCGGGCTAATATTACCCCATCCCTTTCAAAAAAGGGTACGGATGGTACTTGGCTGGTAGTTTTGCTTTGGCAGCAGGAAGAGGCAAGGACGGACAGGAAGCAAAGTCTCCCCCTCACTCGAGTGCCAGAGCAACTGTAGCGAGAGACGGAACGCTCAGGGCTGCACGGGCAGAGACGATGGGAGAGGCTGGAGGGAGCCCCAGCTTCCCACGCCGGTCTCTCGGAGGCAGAGGAGCAGGAGCTCTCCTCAACATGCTCCCGGCTCGCTATGGTGTTGTCGGAAGCTGGCAGCAGTGTTTCCCCCTGCCCACGAATGTCTCCACCTGCCCCCGATACCCAAAGCTTCAGGACACCTCCTGCACAGAAGAGGCTCGGGTCGCACCACCACCGCCGAGGGCCTGGGGCAGCAGCCGGGAGCGGGGCGGCCCGGACCGACGCCCCCGTGCCCAGCGGCTTGTCCCGGGACAAATAAGGAAGTTTCCGCGCTCTCCCCGCCCGCCGCCGTCGGTACCTACAGAGGCCGGGGACGTCCAGCATGTTGGAGATGCCGCGGTCACACATGTCCACCTCGGGCTGGTTCTTCTCCCTGCTCTCCTCCACGATCTTCTTCAGCGACTTGGACATTGTCTGGCCGGGGCAGAAACGAACACCGTGAAATGGGTGTCAGGGGGTGGGTGGGGAAGCCGACCGGGGTCGCCCACCAGCACAGTACAGGGACGACCCCCGCCCTAAGCGAGCCGAGGGCGGCGAGCCCACCCGCTCTACACCGCCGGGGGGGGTCCCGTCCCGCCCTGTCCCCCTACGCCCCCCCCAACCCCCCCCCCCCCCCCCGCCCCCCCCCCCGCCCCGCCCCGCAGCCCCCAGACCCAGAGGGCGGGCGCCCCCCCCCCCCCGGGGAGCGCCCCCCCCCCCCCCCCCACGA
>JANHGN010008616.1:0-11360 GCA_024605025.1 Megaceryle maxima | reverse complement strand
AGAGCTGTGATGCACCAGTGGGAGAGCTGTGGTCCAGCAATGGGAGAGCTGTGATCCATCAGTGGGAGAGCTGTGATCCACCAGTGGGAGAGCTGTGATCCACCAATGGGAGAGCTGTGATCCCCCAGTGGGAGAGCTGTGATCCACCAGTGGGAGAGCTGTGATCCATCAGTGGGAGAGCTGTGATCCATCAATGGGAGAGCTGTGATCCCCCAATGGGAGAGCTGTGGTCCCCCCATGGGAGAGCTGTGATCCATCATTGGGAGAGCTGTGATCCATCATTGGGAGAGCTGTGATCCACCAATGGGAGAGCTGTGATCCACCAGTGGGAAAGCTGTGATCCCCCAATGGGAGAGCTGTGATCCACCATCAGGAAAGCTGTGATCCACCATCAGGAAAGCTGTGATCCACCAATGGGATGCAGTCAAGAGAAAGGGGAATGATGCCAAATTGTCTTGGGTAAGTCATTTCAAGAGAGGTTTGGAGAAGTATAAAGACCCCGGTGAAGCTCCAGCTGCTCTCGGTCATATTTGGATAATTTAGCCTGAAACCAGCACAGAGAGTTTGCTGGGCTGTTCAGGAGAGAGGAGAGTGTCTCACAGAGGTGACTCAACTCATTGATCTCAGCAAAACAAATGCCGAGAGAAGACACATTAGTGGAGAGTCAAGAAAGAGACACCAGGGAGGGATGTGGACCAAACCCCAGCTCCACCTTGGCACAGGAACAAGGAGGAATAAATGGATGATGTATAAACCCATGCCTGAAATGAGGAGAGGCTGACCGAGCATCAGAGCCACCAGTCTCTACAGGAGTGATCTCAGAGGAGAACTGGGGACAGAGCCTGGCTGCAGCGAGATGGAGCCTGCTCAGGTTAGAGTGACGGGGCGCAGTGTGGCTGCTCTCGCAGCAGGGCACTGGGGCTCCCTAAGGTCCCTTTGGGGCCTCTGTCCCCAAACTGAGAAGTCAGTTTTAATTCTCCTGTAGTTTTTGATAGCTCTGAACCTAAACAATGAGATTTTTCCAAGTAGAATTTATTCCTGTCTTTAATCAAAACTTAATTTAGATCCAGGTCAGATAATAAGTCAAAGCAGCTAAGGGTAGTCAGCAAGGACCATGGAGGCTCCTTCTGGAGCCTATTGGATTTCTGTCCATGTCACAGCACCAAGACAGTGCTTGGTGTGGCCTCTGCTCGGGAGAGGCCTGGGAATGACACCAGTGCAGAGCTGGAGGTACAAATCCAACAGGGATTTCTGGAAATAATAGACATTTCTCCCACCTTCTTATTCTGTCACCAGCATGGCTTCAGAGGGCTGGGATCAAACCACGTGGATGCAGAATGGATGTGCTTGGGGGAAGAACCACAGAAGGAGTGCAGGAGCCCGAGCGGTGGTGAGGACTGAAATACCCACCAGCTGCCAGGGCTGTGTGGGAGCCCGGGCCAGGAACAGCCAGGGAGCTGCAGATCAGGACTGAGCTACATTTCCAGAGCTGCGTGGGGAGGGCTGATGGCACCTGCCCACATCCTCTGTGACTGCACATGATGCCACATCTCCTGCAGTTTCAAGATCAGCAAATTCACCCTGCTCTGCTTTTTTTTTTTTTTTTCATTTTTTATTCAAGAGAAAGAAGAAAAAACCCAAGCAGGAGAGCCCAGATTTCCCGGCTGGGCTGTGCTAGCGCGGTACAAGCTGTCACCAGGCAAGCTGGAGGAGACGGGCTGCCCTCTGCAAGCTGGAGCTCTCATTGTCTCTGTGGCAGAGGACAAGAAGGGAAGTAAAATGAACCAAAAATAGTCTTACAGTTTGGGAAGTGAAACTGTGTTCCTGTGACCTCTCACACTTGTGCTGCTGTGCAGGGCAGGGGGTTGTCTTGCTCCAGAGGACAGTTCTCCTTTCCTCCAGGTGTAACCCATCGGTCCAGACCCATCTGCTGGGGCTGTCCTGCTCTGGCCCCATCATCCTCCCATGAAATCCTTGCTACGGGTGCACTCCAGCAGCATCTGCAGCTGCAAACATCTGGATGGGGATTTCCCATGAGCTCATTTATGCTGCTTTGTGGTCAGGGGATTGCTCTGGGCCCTGAGGAATCCCCGCTGCCTCTGTGGGACCTTTGAGCACAGCTGGCATGGGACCAGGGTGGGCAGCTCTGATCCTTTCAGAAGGGAACTGAGAGGTGGGGGTCTGGCCTTTAACTTGAGACCTTTAAATGCTGGTGGTTGAAGGCATCGCTGGCTGGTGGGGAAGGGAGGAGGTGGCAGAGACCTCGTGGCTGGGGCGGGCTCCCTGCTCGTCAGGGCCCCCAGGAGAAGCTGGGTTTAAGTTTTCCATGTGCTGGTGGGCATGAGGGCCCTTGGAATGATGTTTCTGGGTGGGATTTAATGGACTGAGGCTGAATCCTGGAAACCCAGGTAATTTTTGGAAAGGCTGTCTGGTTTTCAGTCCAGCTCTATCCCACCTCTGAATACTTTAAACAGTTTGACACAGCTGTTAACTTAGCTGTGGATGCTCATCCATGTGGCTCATCCAACCCCTCCCTGCCCGGCGAGGTGCCCAGCGTGGTCTGTGGGTGCTGACCGCTGAGGTCATCCCGCTCATGGCCATCCCCAAACAGGCTCCCCAGTGCCGTACATCTCCCAGGGCCCCTTACTGCCAGACCTGGAGAACCTCACACACAGCACCACCCCGGAGATGCTGAGCACGAGCAGGGCCCGTTACCTGTGAGGGGATGAGAGGCATCGGGGCACTCGCTGGCCTGCGGGAGGATGCTGCTTCCATTCAGCGGCCCATCAGACAGTGGCTGGGTGAGCACTGGGGCAATCTCTGTCGGTTTTATCTGAAGGGTGTGTAGGCTTTTTTTTTGACAGATTTCCTACAATTTTCTCGAGGCTGTAAAGTCTGGTCCGGTCCCAGAATAAAGTGGATTCTGTGTTGTCCTGGGGCTGAACGGGTTAATTTTTGTGCTTCTCTCCCCAGCTCACTGCGGACTCTGGCTGGGACAGAACATCTGTCTGTTGCTATGGCTGCAGTACACTTGAAGGGGATGACTGGATAATTATTGCAAACATCCATCCTGCCTGATGTGCTCCCGGACCCTCCCTGCCCAGCACAGGACAGCGGCCGCCCTTCCCAGCCCAACTTCAGGCGCGGGGACCCTACCCGGGGATGGCGCGTTGGCAACACCTTTTCATTTGCATAATTAATGAGGCCGAGGCTGCAGGGCTCCTGGGAAATCCGACGCAGAGCAGCAGCGATGAAATGGCACAGAGGGCTCCAGCCTTCCCGGAGGCTCTTTAGAGCTCTGCTCGCTGCTGACACCCCGCTTTGCAGCTACAGGGGAGATGTTCTCCCATTTCCGTTCATTCACCACCCACTTCTACCCGAGCAGATTGCTCGGGGCCCAATCCTGCGGTACCTCCTGCCAGGCGCAGGCCCCAGCCCTGGCTGCTGGTGAGCAGGATCTGGCCGGGGAGGTGATGGGACGCCCACATCCCCTGGTGCCAACCCCAGGGAACGTCCACAACAAGCAGGGGCCTGGGAAGCTGGAAGGTCCTGGCTGGCAGCGTGGATCTGGTGCTTCCCCAGCTTCTCTGTGCTGGGCGGGCTGCTGCCTGCAGCCATGGCTGCTGCTGGCAGTGCTCCTGGCCTCCCTGCCCGCGCTGCCGTCGCCTGCGGCTTGGTGACTTGCTGGATCAAGCTGTGCACACTGCTCACCCCTGCAGTGCCCGGGCACCATCCTGTGCACACAGCTGCGGTGCCAGCACCGTGACCGGCCGGTTTGTGCCCCAGGGATGAGCACACTGGGGAAGGGTGGGCGGTTGCTCTGCAGGGTGAGCCTCCTCACTGGTCCCCGGTGCCAGCTGCTGCCACGTGATCCACCCAGGATCCCCAGCCTCACCTTGTGACTGCATGTGCTTTCACAGCTGTGCCCATCTCTGTGGACGTGGCATGTCCTGACCCTCTACCTCCCAGCAGCTCCTTCTTCAGGAGTCAACCTGCCCCTTAGCCTGCCCCAAACACCCACATTCCCTATATTCCTAGTGTTGCTTCTGTTCTTTTGCCTACTGGCATTTAACCCTGCCCTGGATCTAACCCTAGGGGTGTTCAAAAATCCGGACCCAGACCTTTGTCCCGTGGAGTGTCCCTGTTTCAGCAAGTCCCACCTCTGAACTGTCAGAGAAAGAAAATAATGCAGAAGTTCCCCCTCTGACCAGACACTGCTGTACTCTGCTGAACTATGAACTTCAATGCATCCATTGTACATTTTTTTTTCTGTTTATTGCACGTGGTGGGGTAGGAAGTCCAAGTGGAGCTGGGACTACTATCAGCACAGACCTCTGAAGCCACTGGCCAACAAACAGAATCCATTGCAGCCAGGACCCTCTGCCAGGGCCACATTCACTCCACAGAAGTCGAGGTAGGCTGAGCAGGACACGGCTGCCCGTTGCTTTTCTCCTTATCTATAACACTGTCTGGAAATAAGATTTTCCTACCGGACTTCGCCTCTGCAGAGCACCCGGCAAGCACTAGCTAGTGCAGAACACTTCCAGAGGCTGAGAACCTCGCTGGAGGCTGGTGGCAGGTAGGGACCAGGGCCGGGGTGGTGGGACTCTTCATCAGGCAGTGCTGCCTCTTTAAAGGAGGCAAGAGGATTGCAGGAGAGATCTGCGGGCTGCTCTCAGGTCCTGCTTGATCCTTATCATCCCTACATTTTTGTGTATTATTCAATAAACTCCTTTGCTTGCACAACTTACTTGATTCTCATCTGTATGACTCAGGTGCAAATGATCTGCTCACAGTAGCAAGAGTTGAGCCCCATGGCTACCAAACCTTCAGGAGATCTGAATTCTGATGTCATCAGCCTGGCGGGCAGAGCCAAGTGCTTCCCTCTCTGAAGACCTTGCAGAGAGAATGGGGCACATGAGGGTGGCAGGGCAGGTCGGTGACACAGAGGTTCTGCAAAGGGAGCTCCCAGGCTCGGGCAAGACCAGAACCTGCTTGCTAAACCTGTCAGAGGCTGTCAGAGTTTGGGGGGCTCCTGGAGCCCCTCTTGTCCCTGGAGCTCATCACATCCAGCCCCCGAGGAAGCTCTGGGATCTGCTGTCCTGGGTCGGGTCCTAGCCTCAGGCAGCCAGGTCATGCTGAGTGCTCTAGTGGGATGAGCATCTGCCCTGAAGAGCTGGCTGTAGGGAAATTGCAGGTGCTCAGCACCTCTGAAAGCCCAGCCATGGGGAAGCCCAGCTCATCTTGGAGGTATCTCCCCTCTAGGTGCAGGTGTTTGGAGGTGACTTGCCTGAAAACACACCGGGAATCTGTGAGCTGCAGGTCTTCAGGAGGATCCAGGCAGGAGGATTGCTGTGGTGGGTGGAAAGACAATGCCACTTTCTGCTCACATGAGGGTCCTGTGCCTGTGGTGTCCTGGAGTTGTGGGGAAGATTCTCCTCCAGCTTCAGGGCTGCAGGAGCTTTAGGGTACAAGCTGTCTGCAGCTTCTGCTCCTGTTTGTAATTCTGGGGGATGGGCAGCAGGATGTGCACTGTCCCGTGGCAGGGTGCAGGGTGTTATCTCCTGACGGTGCCCCAACGCTGGCCCAGTGATGACCCCTGTGTCCCCAGTCCTCAGATGAGGAGCTCTTGGGGACAGCTTTGTTTTCTGTGCTCCCAAAGACTGCGGGGAGGAGGGCAAATGAGTCCCTGCAAAGCCACAGATGAAATGTGGAGCTGTGCCCAGCAGCCCGGACAGTGGAGCAGTGGCTGAGGGAGGAGGATGAGCGGGTGCAGCACTCCCCAAGGTCAGGCCTGGAGCTGGAGCTGGGGCCTGGATGGGGATGGAGGTTTGCCATCTCCCCTACCTCCTGGGCTTGGCCCCGTTTCCAACGTGTCTTGGCACCATATGGCGCTTGCTTTATTTGTTCTGCTGCGACTTGGGAAGGAGGGCAGTGTTTCATTGTCTGGCAGAGGAGGTGGGACGCAGGCACAGGAACATGCCCGTGTCCCGTGGGATCACCACCGGAGCCAGGCGCTCCGTGTCTCGCCCGAGCTGCAGGTCAGTGTCCTCATCCCCACACAGCCCTTTGCTCCAGAGGGGCTTCCCCGGAGAATTGTTGCCAGAGATTCACCCACCCACGATGCTCCGGAGCTGAACTAGCACCGCGTGTGCGGGAGCTTCCCGGTGCCGAGCACGACCAACCCGCAACGGGACACGCTGCCTGGTAGGAGGAAAACGTGGCAGCGCTGTTCCTGACTCATCAGAGCACAGGCACAATCCTGCGACAGCGATGCCGGGCTTGCCCAGCACCAAAAAGTGACAGCACGCTCCACCCACCCGGGCTTGCGGGGAGCAGGAGCCTTCTCCGCATGCCCGCTGTCTGGAGGAGCCGCTGTCCCACGCACATCTCCCTGCCCCGCTCCGCGGCATCCCAAATCTGAGCCTGCAGCTTCCCCCGCCGCCCTGCGCTCCCTCCGGCCCTGCCTCAGCCTTCCCTCGGCTGCTCAGGGCTCAGCCCCCATCACCCTGCAGAGCTGGGGGGCTGGAGGCCGCTTCAGAGGCTCAGAGGCCCAGCCCTGCCAGATTTGCATATTTTTTTACTGGCCCCTAAACAAGACATTTCTCAGGGGAAGTGAATGCGTCGCCTTCTGTCCCCGAGGGTGCTGCGTGCTGGGACAGCAGCAGCCGTTGCTCGTGGAGTGGTGACGGTCCCGGCACCCACCGCGGGCTGGCCCCGCTCTGCACCACGCTGCTCTCCGCAGGAAAAGCTTTTTTTTTTTTTTTTTTTTTTTTTTTTCCCCCTCTCGGTGGTTTCAAAATTAACGGGTTTTATTGCTACTGACCGGGGACCAGGTCCTGTCTCTCTTCACTCGCAGGAGGAGCCCTGGAGGCGGCCGGGCTGCGCAAACCTGCACGGTTTTGGTTTTTTTTTCGCTAGAATTTCCAGCATGTCCCTCCTCTCGTATATAATTTAGTCGCATGAAAAGAAGCCGCGCGAGGCGGGGAGAGGATGGGGAAACTTGCGAAGTCAGCCATGGAGAGGGAATCTGTGTCAGAAAGCATTACAAAGGGAGCTGGGGGATTGGCTCCAGTTGCTTCCAGTTGCTGTTTGTTTGTGCCAACCCCTTAGGAGATTGCCCAGCGCAACGCGCGGCTCTTTCTTTCCCTGCGTCCCTCTCTCTCCTTTTATTGCACTGCAGACTCCGGCTGGGACAGCCCATCGCTGTTGCTATGGCTGCGATATGCGGGGAGGCTTCGGCCGGATAATAATCGCCGGAGAGCATCTCCCTCCTTCCTGCCGTGCGGTTCCCGGCCCCTCCGACCGGCCCCGGGAACCGCTCCGAGTCCTGCACGGCGAAAGCCGCAGAGTGGATTTTATACCCATGAGATTAGACAGGGCTGTGCCCGCCGCTGCCAGCGCCCGCAGCAGCAGCAGCAGCAGGAGGAGGAGGAGGAGGAGGAGGAGGAGGAGGAGAGAGCAGGGCAGCTCCGGGCTGGGCGGCAGCCAGCGGCCCCGGGGAGGGCCGGGAGGGGCGGCGGGCAGGTAGGGCGGGCAGCGCCGGGGCCCGGGAGCGATGGGCGGGAGGTGCCCGGCGGGGACCGGGGTGCGGGGGGTGGGCTCGTGCCACCGCCCCTCCCCAGGGAGCGGAGGCGGGGACCCCGGCGCGGAGCGGAGCGCAGCTGATCCCCGGCCTCAGCGCGCAGCTGATCCGCCGCCCGCCCACCCCCGCCAGCTGCCGCAGCGTGGGCAGCGCAGCCGCGGTCCCGCGTGTCCCCGCCGGCACCGGGCAACTCGGCACGGCCCGGCACGGCCCGGCCGAGCGCGGAGGCCCCGGGGCGGAGCTGAGGGGTCGGGAGAAGCAGATCCCCGCCGCGGGAGAGGGGAGAAGGGGCACCCCGGGATGGGTGGGAAGAGGGGTCGCGGCGGGCAGGACGGTGCCCCCGCGGAGCCCCGGGACGGGGGAAAGCGCTCGGTCCCTGCCCGCTGCCGGGGCCGGGGCGGGGAGGAACGAGAGCGGGCGGTACCAGCTGCCTCCGCCCCGGAGCCCGGTACCGGGAGCGTCTCACCGCGGGGCCGGAGCCCGGGGAGAAGCGGGGGAGGTGCGGACAGGCTCTGGCGTGTGGCTGGGGGTCTGCGGGGCAGGGGTGAGGGGGAGCCCGGCTCTGCAGGCAGCTGCCCGCAGCTCTGCCAGCTGCCCGCTGCCGGGCCGCTGCTCTGCCAGGCTGTGCCTGCCTGCAAAGGGTCTGCTTGGCAGCAAGGGAGGCAGCCAGGCACCGGCCCTGCTGTGGGTGGGCTGGGGGGGAGAACCCCCAGGCTGCGGGGAAGAGGACACTGTGAGGGAGGGTGGCAGCAGCACGTCAAGTCCTATCCCATGGGGGCTTGGTCCACCCCAGCCCTCGCCCTGGGAGCCATCCATGCCACACACCCATGGCTGCCAAGGGCTGCAGTGGGCCAGGCTGCAGCCAAGCCATGGTGCTTTCCCTGCCATGGGTGCCCTCCGCCCACGGGGTCCCTCATCTACATCCTCAGCCAAGCCTCGGTGTTTTCCCTACCACAGATGCCCTGTGCCCACCGGGTTCCTCTTCTGCACCCACCCAGTGATGTGTCATCAAGGATCCTGCCGGGGCTGGCAGCCGGATGGGGGGCAGAGGCCAGGGCAGCTCCCACATGCCCCAGGGTTCAGTGAGCCCCTCTACTGTGTGGGGTTTGGGTGGCAGTGGGACCATCACTCACACTGGGCTCCAGCAACCCTGGAGCGAGCATCATGGTCTTGGCAGTGGCACCGGGCTGGGCCCCCGCTGCCCCATAGTACCCGCTGTGCAGGCACAGTGCCTCCTGCTCCTGATTACCATCTTGTTCGGAGCCGAGGCAGCGGCTGTAATTTGATGCTCTCAAAGTTGGTGTTTACAAGGGACAAGGCAGCCATCAGAGAGCTCTTCTTGTTCTCCCAGTGAAAGAATATTGCTCTCTCCGTGGCGTGTGGCTGCTCCGTGTGCCAAGCACTGCCTGGGTTACACTGAACATCTTGCAGAAACACCTTCAGGGGTCAGCACTCGGGAGCTGCTGTGCTGCCTGAACATCGGGGTTGGGGACCCCACACCAGGGTGTTTGGTGGGACAGTGAGTGCAGACCCTCCATCACAGTCAGCTGCTCTGGGCCAGCCTGCTCTCAGTGCCTGCGGCCATCAGGAAGCCGCCCACCAGGCAGGAGGTGCTGGAAGGCAGGCGAGCTGGCGGCCCCGTGGGACTCATCAGCTCCCTGTTGACAAATCCTTTCACTCAGGAGCAAGCAGAGTGGGATGGAGCCCGCACGAGGCTTCCCAGCACTGCTCCAGCCCTGTGACTGCTGTTTCCTCACTGGGACGTGCTGGTGTTTTGGTTGCTGTTAGGACCCCACTAGGCACTCACCTTCCTGAGCCACGGGTGGGCTGATGACCTGTCACCAACAGAGCTCCAGCACCCCTGGAGCCTCCCCCCACAGCCCCAAAGCCCACAGACCCACCATCTACAGAGCCAGGGAAGATGCTGCTGGTATCTCTGCCCTCATCTTTTCACCAGGGCTGAAAATCTCATCAGTCACCGCCCTCAAAGCCTGGTTCTCGTGAGGGTGCCCCAGCGGAGTCCGGGCACTTTGGCATTGCTCCTGCATCACAGCATGACATGAGGCTGTGCCTGCCAAACAGATGGCACCAGCACAGCCAGCGCTGCCACAGCCGGGTTTGGTGACAGAGGGGTACCTGCTGCCCTCTGGCCACTCTGTCATGGCCAGGAGAGGGGAGCTGCACCCCAGCCCTCCTGAGGGGCCTCGGGAGGGTTGGTTGCAGAATGGCAGCTACAAGGGCAGCCTCTGCTCCAGGCAGCTCTGGGGTAGCAGTGCAGGGATCAGCAGCAATAAAAGCTCTGCGAGCCCTTTGTGCTGCACCACGTTTAGGCAGCGCTATCACAGGACGGCAGATCCCCCATTTGGGGCTTTTTTTTTTCGTGCCCCCAGCTCGTGGGAGTCCTGCTGGGAGGGGAGCCATAGATAAAAACCAAACCAGATGCAGGAGGGAGAAGTGTTAATGGGGAAGCTCCCGGGTGGGCGGGATTGGGGATTGTGGGCACCTGGGCTGGGAGGCCATAAGGCACCTGAAAAGGAGGGCACATCATAGCAGGGAACAGCCTCGGGAGGGGATGAGGTGGAAGCTGGAGGCAGAGCAGGAGCACGCAGCGGGCTGGGCGGTTGTGGTGAGTGAGCTGCAGCTATTCACGGCACCATTATTACTGCCACCCGTTCCTAACACCCTCAGCGAGGCAGGAGCACAATGTGCTCCAGGAAAACGTGATTGCCGGGTCCTGCCCCTTGGCCTGGTGCTCGCCGCGCTGTGCAGATGGAGCTGGCAGTGCCTCGGCTTCGCTGCCTGCAGGGTGGTGAGATGGCCGAGGGGAAGGCAGCGCTCGGCCCCAGGGGTGATGGGGAGAGGAGAGGCAGCCCTGGGCTGGCTGCTGCACCTGCCCCCCTTGTGTGTCCCTGCCCCAGCCAGGAGGGATTTATTTATTTTTTTTCTTCTTTGTGGGGTGGAGGGAGTCATGGGCTTGTCACCTGGGGGGGATGGACATGCCACCCATGAGCTGCTCTGGGTGGTGGTGCTGTGCTTGGATCCACGTGTCTTGTAACCTCGGAGTCCAGTGTGTGGTCTGGGATTGTCCTGGCTTTTCCCTCTGATCTCTCTGCTCCTGGCTGTAAGGTTGGTTTCTAGGCAGAGCCTTAAAAATGACATGCATACAAGTACTAAAAAAAAAAGCATAATTTTATTCAATAACTGCATTGTGTGCTCAGAATTCACTTGTGTGAGATGGATCGAGTAGAAAAGCTGGAGAAAAGGCGTGTGGTCCCCCTCTGCTTACCCTGCTCCGGCCTCAATCCACGGGCTCCTGCCCTGGGGGTCTTGCGTCCACCCCCCCATGCAGTGGGACTAGGGCCGGGCCAGCCCGTGGGACTCTGCCTGACCCTGGGGGTCCCCTGGGCTGTGCCAGAGCTGGCTGTGAAGGGTCCAGCACCCTACAGGCACCCAGCTGCCCCTTGGTCCTGCATGCCAGTTGCCTTCCTTGGGGCATGGCCTGCGGAGGGGGCCCAGGCACCTGTCAGTGCCCCATATTGATGATGGGCTGGTTACTTCTATGTATGCACACGTGTGTGTATGTATATATCTATATGCAGCCCATTCCTCAGTAGTGGAAGCTAAAAATATCACCCTGGCTGTGTATCCAGGTGCTGTGAGGTGGGCCCCAGCATGTTTCTCCCTATTATTATTGTCTTAGCAAAGCCAGCCCCCGTGATGCACTCCGCCCCCCCCCCCCCCCCCCAACCGGGGCCAATGGGGGGTGGGGTGGGGC
>JANHGN010008615.1:0-36304 GCA_024605025.1 Megaceryle maxima | reverse complement strand
TGGGGGGGGGGTGTTTGTGTGTGTTTGTTTGTTTTTAACTTAATCCTTTGTTCAGCGTGAGGCAGGGAGGGGCAGTAGGGGCTCCCAGCCCCTGTGTCGTGTAGACTTTGCCCGTTCCATGTTCTGAAAGCACCGGGGTGGCTGTTCGATGGGCTAGAGTCAAGGGGGGCGGTAGCCGGCTGCGGCAGTCCGCCGGCACGCTTCTGACAGGTGCCGCTGCCCGGGACAGAGGAAGGTAAGGCTTGAAGACGGGACGGTGCCTCAAGCGTTACTCAGGCGCTGCAAGCGCCTGACGGCCCTTAACGGTCCCTCCGACGGCGCGGTGGGGGGCGCTGTCGGGGGAACTGCCTCGGCCGAGGGGCGGAGGTCGCGCCGCGGGAGGCGCGAGGGCGGTGGCAGCCGTTAGCCGCGGCTGCCCCGCCCGTCAGCTCCGGCCGCGCCATGTGCCGCCGCCGGGCGCCGAGCCGGGCTCCCAACAGCCTCCCTCTCTACCTGCCCCTGCATGGTGAGTGTCCCGGCGACGCCGGGAGGCGGGAGAAAGGTGCCGGGTGGCGGGATAAGGGCTGTTAAACCGGTGGCGGGGGCGTAGATCGCAGGGCGGGTCGGGGCGGCCCTGACCGGAGCGTTATGCGGATGGGCTGGTACCGGCGCCTCCGCGCGGGGGTTTTCTCTGTGGCTGCGGCGACTCCGGCGTCCTGGGAAATCCGCGGCTGCCTCCGCCCGCACGCCGGCCCGCGGGTCCCGTCGGCTGTTGGTAAACAACGCCGCTCTCTGCCGCCCGTGGCCGCGCGTTGTGGAGTTACCCCATCACCCGCCAAAGTCAGCTTCAGGCTTTAGCTTTCGTGTTGTTTTCTTCGGGGGAATCGCCCTTCTCCGGAACACCGGCTTTGAGCCCAGGTACCACTTCCCGCGGGCAGCGATCTGGGGTCTCTGCCCAGCGTGCTTATTCCTCCTTCGCCTTCATCTGGCTGCTGTGAAGAGGCAAGAAAGTGGCTTCTTTTCCTGCTGACTGGGTCGCACTGATGGAGGAATAATCTTAATGCCCAGCTCCTGCTGGCAGTCATTATTGTGCGGTGCTGTAAAATGCTGCACAGCAAAATCAGTAAGGTAGCGCAGTGAGAGAGAAAACTCGAAATAACAGCTGGAAAAATGTTTCTGTCTTGCAGGTAAAAAAGCTCCAACCTTCTCAGAGGCGCTTTCTCTACTTTATATGTTATAATTTGGTTAGAATATGTTTTAAGCAGGATTTAAGTGGAATAATCAAACTTGCCTGCATATTTCTTTAGATCACAACTATCTTTTGAAGTTAACTGAAGAGATAAAATAGCAGGTAGGAATCATCTTTCTGTCTCAGACCTTCTAGATCTCTGATGGTTGCTGTGTGTGCTAATAACCTGTATGCTGATGATAAATATATTGCGCAAAAAGATTGTCCTCGTGTAATGTCACGTTGGTTCAGCCGTTATTTCCTGAGATTTTTAAACATTGAGAAGTGAGATGATATTTTTTGATAGAAAAATGGCATGGTGGCAAGTATATTTGGAACTTGACAGTTGGACTGGGTATAGATAGTATCTATATTAGGTGAAAACTGAGCTGTTGAAGTTGGCTGGTTTGCAGTTACATGATCAGCAGTTACTTATTTATGTCACCATATTTATGGAATTAGTATATTCTCTCCTTACAATGAACAGTAGTCTTGCCTTTAATAATTTCTTGTAGTCATTTTCTATTCTTTCTTCATGCAGCTGATGGGATAGAGAAAGCAAAAGGATTCATTCACTTCCTTCTCTGTTTATAGAGCTGCATGAGGTGCAGTAAATCTCAGAGTAAGAACCGAGATAGCAGAGGCAGTTGCTCCTATCCCCTTGGTGCCTTGCAGGTGATGGGGAAATTACCTATGTCATGTGGACAGTGATGCTAGCTCAGAGAACTAGTGCTCTTAGTGCAGGGGTATTTCTCTTACCTAAATAGCAACTCTAGAACTCTTTTTTTTCTTTGGTATGTCAGTTTGGCATCAAGGATCTGTGAAGCTATAAATTTTGTTGTTTATATTTCTGTTTTGTAAGTGGATAATGCAATAAGGTGATCTTTCCACAGTTAGAATGTGATTTGCAGGTCATTATTCAGGGATGGTTCCCACTAATGTCACTGGGACTTAGTTGCGTGATTGAGTTATTGCACTGCCTGGTCCAAGAAGTACAGAGCTTGTGCGGAAGGTGTTCTTCAGAGTCATGAACACCAGGTGCTCTAGTCTAGTAATTTCAGGGCCATCACTTTAGATTGCTGAAAGAAAATAGAAGGCAGGAATTGGGTTTAGGGCTTTTTAGATTGAATTCTACAGGTTACTTGGGGTATGGCATTTTAAGGTTGTAGCTGAAAGTGGAGGGGGGAAAACTGCAGTGCAGCTTTTCATTCCTTTTTGCTTGCAGAAATCCATCCTAAAGAGCTTGAAAATTGTATTTTGGCTTCTATGTTACTCACATTTTCAGAATTTTGCTGCATTTTACTAACTAACAAGTGTTTATGAAGTTTGGTAAAGGTATGTTGTACTCCTTAACCCTATGCAAGGTCAAGCTGTACCTCCAAATATTTACGCAGCTTCCTGGATTGTCATAAGATAAGTTGGCCTTTGAAGTGCTGTTGGGTGCAATCTAATCTATTCTAAAAACAAATAAAGTTGTTCTTCATGAGCATTTTTATAATCCCTGGTCTTTGGCACTGATGAGTTAACTGAACCCAGAAAAAGGATGAAGTTTACTTGAGGTAAAAAACCCCAAAACCCCAAAAAATCCAGCTGGCTTGGAGGCTGTCACTATGCAGCTTTCGAGAGCAGTGCTTTAGGCATGGCTGGCTGGCGTGGCGTGCCAGTCAGCAGAAACTACTTGGCTGAAAAAGGCCATGTAGCTGCTGTCACTATTCTTTGTTAACACAATCAGCATTCCCCTTAAAGAAAAGAGTTACAGAGACTAGATTAATGAGCTCACTGCACTGCATAAAAATACACTGGATAAATGAGCTCCTACAGAATCCAGGTCCTCTGGCATGCATCAGTAACATGTAAACTGCACGTAGTTTGATCACTAACATAGTTACTGTAACTACGGTGATTATCAGGATTTGTGTAGGTCTCTATCGATCTAACTTAATAGGGGGCTGCTGGAAAAACAACCAGGAGTGAACATTAGTGAACCCAGCTGAGTAATAACTAGTTCAAAGCTTTTAAAGTAATTTAAAAGATGATGACAAGTTAGTCCCTTTGAGCATCAAAAGAAGAATGACCAGCACAGGTCGAGGGAGGTGATTGGAGTAATGTGTCCAGTTCTGGAGCCCTCAGCATAAGAAACACATGGACCTGTTGGAGCAGGTCCAGAGGAGGGCCACAAATATGATTGGGCAGCTGGAACACATCTGCTCTGAAGGCAGGCTGAGAGAGTTAGGGTTTTTCAGCCTGGATAAGAGAAGGCCCCAGGGAGACCTTACTGTGGCTTTTCAGTACTTAAAGGAGGCTTATAAGAAAGATGGGCAGTCTTTTTAGGAGGGCCTGTTGCAACAGGACAAGGGGTAATGTTTTTATACTAAAAGAGGGTAGATTTAGACTAGAGGTAAGGAAATTTTTTACACTGATGGTGGTGAGAGACTTGAATAGGTTGTTCAAAGAGGTGGTAGATGCCCTATCCCTAGACGCATTTAGGGTCAGCATGGATGGGGCTTTGAGCAACCTAATACAGTTGCAGATGTCCCTGTTCATTGTAGGGGTTTTGGACTAGATGACCTTTAAAGGTCCCTTCCAACCCCAACCATTCTGTGATTTTGTCATCTTGTAGGCTGCCACCCAGATAAAATACAAAGCTAATTGTGCCTTCTCGGGTGTCTGATGGCTTTGAGAATCCTTACTGTTTAAAAGGCACCGTTTTAGGAGAGAGGGTTGGAGACATTTGGCAGGCTGCAACCTCAAAAGAAATGCAGAGAGGGATCCCAGGAGAGGGTGTGTGAAGGAGGCTTACTCACATTCCAGAGGATGTGAGAGGGTGTGTAATAGACCTTCTTTGTTATTAAAATTTCAATTCTCTCCAGAGCTTTATTTCCAAGTAACAATATTGTTTCATTAAAGAATATTAAGCTCAAGATTATTGAAGAAGGTCCTAAGGAGAGCAAAAGCTTTGTCTGCAAAGAGGACCAGTTCATCGCAGCCTGCATGAAAGGGAGTACAGTTCTCATTGTCAACATTGCTTTGTATGTAAAAGGGCCTTAACTGATGCACAAAATAGGTAGTTAAATACAGTAGTTAAATCTTTAAGCGTGTGTAAAGGCCAGGGTAGGACCAGGATTTGGAACAGGACAAATGTTTGTGCTTCAGAGTATAAACAAACCTCTTACTCGGGCTAAGTGGAAATTTTCTCCACTGGCTGAAAAACCTCTTTCCAGACTTTTTAAAGTACTTTTTGTGAAGCTTCATATTCTGATTGTTTTCTGATATCGTGAACTATTTCACCACAGAAGATACATATTTTTTGTGCCTAATAGCCTTTTCAAAATTCCATTATTGTCTTAACTCAATCCATTATTTAGTAGATACTTAAAAGCTAGCTGGAAGTACTAGAAACAGTGTTCTCAACAGTTTGGATGCATCCTTTGACTGTTCATATTGTCTAGCTCTAAAGTTTATAACTTTTACTGTTTGAGTGAATGAATTGCCAGAAGGGCTTGGGAGAGCTGGAATTCTCTGGACTGTTCATGGAGTTTCAGTTGTTTAATTTAACTGTATTACTCAAAATTAAATTTCTAATTTGCCTCTGGACTTGGGCTGTGGCAAATGTAGAAATGGCTCAGTGGCTTCGTTTATCTTTGGCTTTTTTTGGCTCTGTGGTCATTAGCATTCTTGCATTGAAGATAATAGAATTTAAATTATCATTTTGCAAGCAAAGATAAATGTGTTTATTCTTATCTTTATGGATAGGTCAAGATGACTTAAAGGCTAGGGGGTTGAGTTGTACAAGAAGTCCAAGCATGAGATGCAATTCAGAATCTCCTGCTCTTGTGAATGCCTCTTATTCATTCTGCTTGTCTACTGCAAGTCAAAACACATCTGAAAATTCTTTGGAGGCTACTGATTGCTTGTGGCTTTTTGTGATGTACATGACATTGTATTCAAAGCCAGTCACACGTGTATTTAACCCTGTGCTTTGTGAGAAATACGAGTTAAAAGACTGTAAACAGAGACCAAGACATCAATCTGACATCATTTCAATTTGTCAGTGCACACAAGGGGTAAACTTGTGTTCCATTCAAATGACACACTCATACAGAAAATCTCTTGTCCTGCAATATATTAAAGCTTTTGTCTTATTTGGCACAGTTTATATATGTTAAGGTAGCAGTTGTGCTGCCTAGATTTAGTCAAGTGCTGAAAAAGATTTTTTTGCTTCTTCAAGTAAGTGTTGAGTGTGGTTTATCATCTTAATTGTATTCCACCACCCCATTTTACAGCCCAGGTTACTAGTTTTAGAAAGGAGAAGAAACAGCTATCTTTGCCTTGCCTTTGAACATCTGTATTTTGTGAAATTGAAGCAGTTAAAAAGTTACTTCCTCCATCCTTTTTGTGTTCTGGATTGTGTACTTCTAAACATGCTTAAGACATTTTATATTTTTTTTTTTTTTTTTTTTCCCCCCCCTCCCCAAGAGCGTTTCCTGTGTCCTACTGAATTTCTTGTTTGTATCTTATACTCCAGTGATTGGATCAGATAGGCTTTTAAAGTTCAAGAAATGAATTTTGTTTAATTCTTGTCCAGAAATAAGCTGGAAGTATTTATTTTGGAAGACCTGAGCCTAAAACTCTTTTGGTACCAAACCAAAATGCCTCCTTTTGTGTGCTTTCTCCTGTGTCCCAACCTGCTTCTCACATCCTGTGTCCTTTGCATTTTCTAATTGTGTATTGGTTTCTCCACTGGTGCTTGCCTGATCTTACTTCAGGTGGTGCTTGTGGCATACACAGGACCATAGCCAAGCGTTTTGGTCAATTAAAACATCAGCATCTAGTCTGACTAGGTAGTATAACTAGTCCAGGAGCTGTCTAGGTCATCGGTATCCTATCTTTCTTTAAACATGTGGGTTTAGCCCAACTTCCAGTGCCTTCAAAATCGTAACTATTACATGTGCTGGGCCAGCACTACATAATGTCGTCAGCTCCAGTGGTTTCTCCTAACATGCAGACCACCCAGGACATATGTGTTGCAATCTTATTCAAGGTTTGAATATAGTAATTTTAACTAATCTGGCAACAATACTGAGGACTGCATGGTAATGAGTTGATTTGCCCTCAAGGAGTAGCAATGCAAGAAAACCAAACATACCTTAACTAGATGTCCCTTCCCAGGAGCTGCAGATCTCTTGAAAACTAAGGCACTCCTATACTGTGTAGTATACTGTACTGATTTTTAGTGACCTTTAGACTTTACTGGGGATGTGTAATCAAAAAGTTGGAAACAACTGCATTATTTCTTCTTAATCTGTTACTTCATTTCTAAACTCCTTAAATCTATAGTCAGAATTTTGACTCATTGCTACCTTAAAATTTCTCCCTTTCTGATGCTTGCTGAGAGCAGTATGGCATTCATTTCCAGTGCACAAATTTCTGAACTTGTTTTGATGATGCTAGGTGTAACTGGGGTATGGAGCCAAACTGCGTAATGGCTGCAAGGTCTGTTTGTGAACAGCTGTTCTGCATTGGCAGCCTGAACCAAAGCAACCGTTTTTACGCTGAAATAATAGGCACGTACTCTGCATTTGCATGTTGTTTGCAGCATCCAGATTGAATACTGGCAGTGGATGGAGGACACAAATAGGTAATGCAGTAAGGTGCTATTGAACAAGAGAACAGAAATAAATGGTGTCTGATTTGTATTTGTGACCTCCAGCCTGGCAGTGTCAAGGTGATGGGTGAGAGTTGGTTAGATTTCAGATAACTGTCCTCTTGCTGATTGCTGAATTTGCTACCTGTACTTTTAAATTGTTTCAACTTTGTCTCTTCTAGGAAAAACAAAATGAAGGAACTAGTGTCAAACAGTACAACCAATATATCTCAAGCCAGAAAAGCTGTGGAGCAATTAAAAATGGAAGCATACATGGATAGGATGAAGGTAAACTTAGATTTATTGTTGATATTTTTAATTCACTTACTAGGTTGTGATGCAGCCTTCCTTTAATATTGCAGAAAGAGTCCATCAGCTGAAATGAAAAATCTGTGTTGAGCTATAAAACAATGTTCAGCACTGGGAATTAGTTATGTAATAACCGCTTGTTATTCACATAAAGTGAAGTGACTTCCAAGGACTGGCTTCTAGTCTGCTTCTGTATGAGTGCCTTTTACATATGTTAGAAGTGGTATTTTGTGAAGTACTTAAAATCAGCTGGCAGATGCATGGGTGCACTTCTTTCTCACCTGTAGCTGAATATAAATGCAGCCAGGGTTTCTCGGTTCATCTCCTTTAAGTACTGGAATAAGTCTTTAAGATGTTGCAATATTTTTGAATAATGATGACCTGAATTGCTCTGGTTTTGTTTTGGCACAGACATCATTGCACAAAAAACATGCATGACTGCAATGTTTAGTTATGATCCCTCACTCTTGATAGCCTGTTTTATTTGAAGTCTTGGTTTTATCTTGTCTCTAAATGTATGTAGACTAAGTATTTTAACTGAAGGCACTATTAAACAGAGGTTCTCAACATTTTTAACCAGAAAAGCCTGTGGATTATTCTTGCCTGTCATTCTGCCTTTCACTGGGCTAAAATGTTGTGAATAAATCAAGCATCTAAAGACTAAAAATGTCACAAAGTTTTAAGAAAGCACTTCTCATCTCTTGCACGCTTTCTCTCTCACCTCTGAAAATAGGAAATAATTATTTGGATGAGAAATCCAGCCTCTACAAGTAAGAAGAGTTAAAGATGGAAAGTCAAGAAAAAGGGATGCATTGACATAATCAGGGTTTCTGCAAAGAACTGTAACTGAGTTCTTACAAACTGTAGCAGTTTATAATGGAGGTTACAAACTCAGTAAGACGATTTAGAAATGTTCATAGAATCACAAAATAGTAGGGACTTCTAGAGATCATGGAGTACAACTCCCCTGCCAAAGCAGGATCACGTAGGGCATTTCACACAGGAACACATCCAGGTGGGATTTGAAAGTCTCCAGACAAGAAGATTACACAATCTCTCTGGGCAGCCTGTTCCAGTGCTCTGTCACCCTCACAGGAAAGAAGTTTCTCCTCATGTTGAGATGGAACCTTCTATGCTTAAGTTTATACCAATTATTTCTTGTCCTATTACTGGGCACTACAAGAAAGAGATTGGCTCCTTCCATTTGACACCCATCCCTCACATATTTGTTGTATGTTAAATTTTTTATGTAGTTTTAACTCAGTCTGTTTGTCCATCCATTCTGTGCACTGAAATTCGGCATGTAGTCAGCATAGGGGCAATATTACGTAATTATGATTTTAAAATAGGAACAGATCATAAACTCACTAATTAGAAATATGATATTTAGAAATATTAATGCAATTCACATGAATAGTATATCTTGCTGTATGAAAATAGAAATTTTGGTTGCTCCATTTTGTTGCACTTTTTACCCATGTAACACCATTGAATTTGCAAAACTATAGTTTCTATCTTATGTAGTGTCTTGACAAATTCATCACATAATAGATGGCTGTTCACAGAGACTTCCCTATTTCCTTCCGTAAGGGAAGGTCTGACTTTTCAGTGTTCTGTGGGGCTAGTCCCCTGATTCAGGTCATATTGCAGCTTCAGCAACAGCAGAACTGACCAGAAGGAACGGGTGTGCACGAGTGGCAGAGGAAAGGGTTAGCAAAATGTGGCCCAGTTTATTGGAGTTTGAAATTGTTGACACTTAGTAAATTGTCTTAAACTTGCTTTTATATAATCAGTGGTAACTTTCATGTACCACATCATTAGCTTGGTTATGCAGATAGCTTCATTAGTTAGATGTATAACGTTCTTAATTACATGTGTAAGAAAGACATGGGTTATTTTTACAGTTAGTGTAATTAAAAAGAACACAGTTATTAGCAAGTGTGGCAGACCTAAAAAAGAGATAGCTTGAAAGTGCAATTATTTCACCTTTCAAAACAGCTTGGGACCAAAAAGTCACCAAAGAAAATCTGATGTGTTTCAGTATCCTGAGAGTTCCTATATTAACATAAACCAAAGGCAATTAGCAAAATGTCTATGCTTTGATTTGTAGAATTTCATTGAACAAGTATTTGAGGGATTGTGAGAAGAGGTTGGTTGGTTCCCTTTTAATCTTGAAACAATTAAGTGTGGTTTTCAGTATAGTCAAATTTTAACAAGAGACTTCCAAGTGGTTTCAAAAGATTTTGAGTTCTTGGAGTAAAGGTAGAGAAATGAACTTACTTCTTTTTTTCTGGTGTTTTGCATCTGCTTAAACTAGTTAGACAGTTAACAAAAGATCAGTGCTTTCCAAATAATTTAATTAAACACTGTTTTGCAAGTTGCTGTAGCCAAGTGGTTGCTCCCATAATAGACAAGACCACATTGTTAATGTTGAAAAGGTGCTTGTGTTATTGACTAGGGAAATCAGAAGTTCCAGCTCATTTTTCTACTACAGAGGCATTTTGTTTTCCATGCACAGTAGCTGCTGTAACCAGAAAGAGTTGGGTCTGCTCAATTAAAGTCTTGTTAGAAGTATGTTGATAGTTGCCCATTCTCTGCTGCGTTCTGGATTTTTTGGCTGATGTAAAAATCAAGTCCTATCACTAGTCAGACCAGCAAGCAGTGCAGCATTTTGAGGTTCCACAAAGACAACTCACTTTTGAGGTGTGACAGAAATGGGACAAGTTAAAAGGGGACAATGAAGTTACCAGTGTACTGATTGGTAGTTGGAAGGAGTACTGCTGTGGTGGCTTTTTGTAAACTGTAAGAATCCCAGAAGGTTCGTAATTGAACCTGCCTTGCTTCCTGCAGAAGGAACAGCTAGAATTATAATGGAGAAGTAAGTAGAAAGCAGGAGGTGCAGATTCCAAGCTAGGAAACATCAAATGAAATCAGATGAAGAGTGTCCTTATGACTAGTAGAATAATGTGTCTTCCAAGGGTGCTAGCAGTGAAGTTGAGAAAGCAAAGGTAATACTGGTGCTTTATCACAGTTGTCCCTAGAATAAAGCACTATTTAATCTTCTCTTTGCAACAGAAAAGCAAGGAGTACTCTGACATTTAAGAATCTTGGTGTATCAGTTATTATTTCATTTTCTTTCTTTCTTAAGAAGGTAGAAAATATTCCTAACTGGTTCTGAATAGTGTTGGGAGATAAGTGCTGGAATTGCCAATAAAAGTGTATGAATCTCTTTGTTTTAGATGTAAAGGATAAGCAGAGTGGGTGTCGTAGCAAAAGTGGTAATTAGTCACAATCCATGACAAGACAGATGACATCGTAATTGCAGCATGTTGCCCTGTCATTGAAGCTTATAATTATTAGTGCAGCTAAAAGGATTATGTTCTAACTTTGGCTGTTTATAATCACCTCTGTTATTCTGAAATATAATGGTAAAATTTCACAGTCCTCCTGAGCCTAATTCTTTAAAGCATCAGGCTTGAGTGTTTTGGTTTTCTTGGGTTTGGGGCTTTTTGTTTGTTTGGTTGTTTTCTTGGGTTTGTTTTTTGTTTGTTTGTGGGTATTTTGTTTTGTGTGGTTCTTTTTTTTTTTTTTTTTTGGTTGATTGGTTTTGCGGCTTTTTTTGGTTGGTTTTGGTTTTTCCTTTTGGTAATTTGACAACCGGATGTATTTTTCACCACACAGAGTAAAAGTAATTGTATAAAATGTGAGATTGATGTGATACCTATATACTCCATGTCCTCTTATCTTTGCACATTAAAAGATTTTGAAAAATAAAATGTTAACTTTGTTAGAATTAATCAAACTGGAGTATTTTTTTTTTCTTTAGCCACTTCTGCAATATATGTAGATTTGAATCTGCAGACCAAGCTGTATTGCGTAGGAGAGCTGCAATGATAAATGTTACCTTCATTTGAATATTCAAATTACATGTGTTTATTTTAATTCTTGATAGAAGCTATTCTGAAACTGTCCATTCAGCTACAAATAAACCTAAAAATGAGGAAAAGCTATGGTAGAGTGGCCTTCATTTAACTTCCTCCGTGACACAAATAGGATGATCAGCACCTTATTTTGTATAGTAGCAAACCCCAGTGTTGGCCATTAGGCAACCTCCGCATGCTGACGTACACTGAAGCAGCCAACTCTGCTGTAGCCTTAATGCAGTGCTCAATGCAGAGGTCTTCCGCCGCTGCTGTTCTGAATAATAACACTGAGCAGGGAACTTGCTGGAGGCAACGTTGGGTTTTGCTTTTTTTTTTTTTTTTGGCCACAGTTCTGACTTTACCAGCACTGCTCCTAGCCACAGGAACAGTGTTTTCATTGCTCCTGGAACGTGATCAGCTAACTTAACTCCTCATAGTAAATGGTCATCGTTCCACTGCACGAGCCTGAGCTACTCCAGTTTAAGTGAAGGAATGGGCATAATTCAGTTTTATAACCACTGTAACCAAAGGGGATGCTTTCTCCTCTCTAAACCTTTTATTTTTTAAAGGACAAAGATACATGGCCTCGTACAGGTTTAGTGTGTGACAATGTGCTGAAATGTGGTTGGGTTCTTCAGTTCCTTGTTGCGGTTTGTTTTCTACTAAATCATATTATGGCTTGTCTAAAAGCAAACTGATCTGTGATTTAAGCACTGTGATGATGAAGAAAGTGCTCGCTCACCTTCATGGTATTCCTACCAGCATTAGAGGACAAATTAGAGACAACAATTTGTGTTGTGCTTTTGCTAATGAAAATCCTTTTTACTGTTCTATGATGTCAAAGCACAGTAATATGTAGAGAAACAGAAAATTACATTATTCAGTTTATCCCTTCTAAGAATAGTGATTGAAATTGTATTTTTCTTCCATCAAATGAAAAGCAATATACTCGAGCTGATGTTTCTTATCCATGTGCTGATCAAACAAGACAGTTATGGGAAGATCAATCTGTTGAAGTCCAGTTTTGCTTCTCTGCTCTTGTAGGGTCAGTCTACTTAAAAACATTGTTCGTTTCATGAGTAAAATTAAGTTAATTCATTAGCTTAATAATTGAAGATTAAAATGTGATAGGCATCTTTAATAAACTCTGTTTTGGGCACCCAGAGAATTAGCCTAACAGTCCATTAGGTTTTATGGCAGTAACATTTATTATGACATAGCACTGAAAATGTCATTGAGCTTTTTGTGGGCACCTGTAGCTCTGAGTTTGACTTGCTCTTTTGAACGCCAAAGTTCAGGACCAGCTAATAAATTAATTAGATTATAGAACTGCCTTAATTTGAGATGCGCAGCTGAGCTGAAGTACAACAGAAAAGTGAAAATGTGTATGTTAAATAATTATGAATGTACTGTCATTACTTGAAAATACACTTCCAGAATGCTGTGCTGATACATTCCTCCTAACATGACTGGAAACATGCTAACCTCCTCTTCAGTGGATGCATTCCGTGCTAGTTTATACTTTATACTGAGGTACAGAATAGGTCATTAGCAAAGAAAAGTATGTTTTCTGTCTTTTGATCTTTTTTGGAGCTTGACAAGAATTTTGTGGTCTGTCTACATTGCTCCTTTCTTTGGAGAATCTGCCTTTTAAAAATTCACAAGTAAATTTAAATGACAACTGGAGTACAATAGGATTCCTAAGTTTTCTGTTTCTTCATTACAGTACTACCTCTATTCAAGACACTGCTCTCACACCCTAAGCCTCATTCTTTTCTCATTGCTTAACAAGTATCTAATTGAAGTATGTCTGAAAATAATTACAGTCCTTTCTTTGTACTTTGAAGTGTGTAATTTTCCACACATTTTTGTTTGACCTGCTTCTCTTTGGAGAAGCACTGGTTCTTCTGAATATCTCTTGATTTGCTCAGTTTAGTGCTCAGTCTTCTGCTTTGCACTGGCCCAGCGATCTGTTGTTCACGTGTAGCGTCTCTGCCCACCCTTGTGTCTTACAGGACAATTCAAAGGAAAAGTAATTCTAAGTAACCTGAACACCCTTGCTTCCTCTGCTAGGAGGAAAATCTATACTGGGGTGCCAACCATAGCTACTTTATGGGTTTAAGAATTCTACAAATGCATTTTTTTTGTGGATATTTAAAAATACATAGTTATTTTCTTCCAGAAGTTAATTTAAATTTCATGCAAATCCTGATCCAACACCCATTGACTCATAGGTCTAATCTGAAGCCTACTGCAGGCTGGACTCATGCCAAAGCAAGCAGGGTGTGGGGAAGCTAAAGCTAGCAGCAGTAACACACCTGCAAGAAAAAAATACCAGAAATCCAATTTGTTTTTCCTGTTCCCTATAGTTGTGCAAACACGCTGACCTCAGTGTTTGAGTTGGGAGAAGCTGTCACGGTTCTCAGAGAAAAGCCTTTTTTGTTAAGACTTCCTATATCATTTTCTCAGCTATCATAATATTGAAAACACAATAATTAAACAATGCAAAGAAATACAGATAGTTGTAAATATCTTACTGAGCAGACAAAAATGGTTCACATGTGTCGTAAATTCTTGAACAAATAAATGTCACGATGGCCTAATGTCACCAATATATATTATTATGGCACAAAGCTGCAAAGGTTACAGTGTCTCAGTTGCAGCTGAAATGGTTTAATATTTCATGGTTTTGTTTCATGCAAAATACCCTGTATGCCAACACACTGTAACATTTCTGTAGGACTTCTCAGTAAGCATAAATCAACATTCTGAATTTGGAGACTTTAAAATTGTTAATTTTAGAAGTAGAAAAATGTTTAATGCTATGCTTAAAATGCTATTTACAATAGTACTAAGCAGAAGGTACTAGACTGCCTTGAAAAGAGCAATATTTAGCTTAAATGAGAGCTGTGACACATGATGATGACCAAGTTTTGCTCGATTTATTATTTCTTTTTAATGCCATGGTCATGTGCCTAAAGAACTTGTTGTTTGTTTTGTGTCCAGAGGAGGAAAGGGTAGAGAAAGTGTTTGTGGAAAACCTTACAAGCAGTGACAGGGATTAAGAGCTGAAGTGGGTCAGCCTCTGCAGAAACAGTGTCTTCAAGGAGCATCCTTACTGCTAGTTAGCATATACCTCTTTTAATGAGTATATGCTCCTGATCATCTTTCTGATTGAGAGGAACAGCTGAACATGAATCATATGAATTGGTATCATCTCATGTCACTATGTTAAATAAGGATTACTAGGACTAGTAAGAGCAAATTCAGACTTGTGGTCTCTAGTGATTTAAAGGATAAACCAATCTGGTCCTGTGCTATTCTAGCCTCCATTACTATATGTTATATGAAGAATATTTGTGCAATGCTGATTGGTTGAGAATTGTTACAGTAGTTCTCTCTTCTCTTCTACTAGGTGTCCAAGGCTGCAGCAGATTTATTGGCATATTGTGATGCTCATATTGCAGAAGATCCCCTTATTATTCCAGTGCCTGCATCTGAAAATCCCTTTAGGGAGAAGAAACTCTTTTGTACTATCCTTTGAGTCAGTTTTCAATTAAAAATGTCTTCAGATAAAATTTGGCATCAGTGTTGCATGCTTTTAGTTTTAGCATTTTTTTCTTCAGATGTCAATGCTTAGCCTATAACTACAATATTTTTAGAAGGTAATGCATTTTCTGTGAAAAAATAATTTTAAAAAAGAAACCTAAAAATTCAAGGTAATCCTTATCTTTCAGACCAGTGTACAAGTTTAATTTCAGTTCTTCATGAAAATTCTTTTGGTCTTAATGGAAGTATTGAGTATAGTATCAAATTGTAGATATCCTTGCCAGTGATAGATTTTTCTGAGACCTAAATGAATTACACCAATTTTGAAACTATTTTTAACATTCTTATTTTCCTGGGAAGGTGAATTTAATTCAACTGCCTTTACAAATTTTTATCTAAAAAGAGTAGTGTGACCTTTCCTCAAGTAGCATTATGTAGGAAGAAATGCCAGTGATTTACAGTGTTTGGAACAATCAGTCTTATACAGTAAGTGGTGTTTATAAATATGTTTTGTGAAGACTGTAATAAACTTTACTACAAAACCAATCTTAGTAAAGCAACATTGTAACTACAAGCAAAATGAAGATGTATAGTTAAACACCAGGACTGCATCAATAAATCTGTAGAAAAACATGGCTGCTTGTATCTTACTTTGAATGATGATGATTTAAATTATTTTAGAAAGTAAACTGAACTGTGATAGATCAGCTGTTTGTGAGGGTCTTAGTGGAGTGTGTAAATCTACCCTGATCAATACAGGAAGGAGATGACATTTTTAAGCAGCTGTCTACATGCTTTTGCCTATGAGAGCAAGACTTTATGGGAATGGAGTAATGGTAATTGAGGGATCTAGACTATGCAGCAAGACCACTGTGCCAGTGACAGCCAATATGTTGTATTTGCTGCCCACAGTTCAGTTCATGAGGTAAGTTACCAGCAAGTCATTCATGGAGGTTCTGGAAGGTTTTTTGGTTTGACTTTAAGTGCAGTGAGAGAAAAATAATTAGGTATGGAATATGACTGATAGGTCTTCTTCAGGAATTAAAATTAAACTCAGCCAAGGCATCTAAAGGAATCAACAATTACATTCTAGACTTTTTTTTTTTTTAAATCTTCTCATAAAAAAATAAAAGTCAGAAGCTTTCTGTATTCTGATACATTAAGATTAAAGTTCCATCACTGCATTACTGTGTGTGTGCAGTGTGTCAGTACACTGGAAATGCCACCCTTTGGAAATGCCTGGGAAGTCAGCCCCATACATAAGGTGGGGGACAGTTTCATTGGAGAACCACACTAGTCTGACTGGGTCAAAGCTCTGAACAGCCACCCATAACAGAATAAGCCTCCTCCCCACAAACTTGTATTCCATGAGCATCTTAAATACCTGCAAGGCAAAGACTAGCTGAGGAACTGAGGGCCTTGGGATCTACTTAAATGATGAATTAAGATGCTAAAAAAGAGTGGTTTGGTGAATGAGGTCATACGCATTCAGCCCAAAGTGCCTATATGTGCTCCAGCTTATTTTTAGCAGTTTCCATCAGTGTTTGTCATACTCTTTTGTGCAGTGGAAGTACAAGATGTCTGTATTGTACAGGTTTTGTTTTCTTTGCCAATTAACTTGGATAATGTGCTGCACACAGTTGTATTCAGCTACCTGTCCAGTCACGCAAGGCAGGTGGTTTTGGACCGTGGTTCTGCTGCTGTCCAGCTCATTCGTCACGTTTGCCTAACACAGAACCTCCATGTTAATTTACTTCTTGTAAATTACGGGAAAAAAACCCCCACAGTCTTCCTTCTAATCAGTAGGCATTTATTGGTTTGGGGTTTAATTTGCCAGCTGAAGACATCAGTAGTCTAGTAAGCACAGAGGTGCTTCACAGTACCTGTTCTGAAAAGCCTGTCTTGACCAGGCCTTGTCTTGGCTTCATCTGTCCTCGGTTTCTATTTCAGTTTTCAGCTTAAGATTCCCATTCCTCCAAACAATATTTTTTAATGCGTGGTGTGTTCAGTTTGATTATGGGAGGTAGAAAAATAGGCTTTGGCTAACTTGAGTAGCTATTTTATTGAAAGTGAAATAAAAATGGCTTTCTGAAAATACTTGTAAAAAAGGAGCAACAAAACGCTTAGTAAGGTTCTTTAGGGAATCCTTCCTACACTGTACATGATTTGGTAACTGCGCTGATCACCATGGCAACATTTTCATTTGTCCTTCCGCATGTATGGTTTTAGCTGGAACAGCAAGGGAGGGGAATATAGGGCATACAGCTTTATTCTCAAAGGCTTTGTAACAACTTGCATTTGTGGCTCATCATTAACATTCCCATCTAAAATAACAGAATTGCCACAGCTGATTACAGTACTGCAAACAGCTTGCTTTCTGTTTTCAGTTAACGTTAGCATCTGAGGCCCTGAGATTGAAACATTTCACAGCAGTTTTGAGCATTGTTGGTTACCAGAGCTGCGTTTACAAAAATCTGTTATTATTATTCAGCAGAGGGGAATGTCGTTCTTTTAGATCTAAGGTTTTTCTCCAGAATTTTTCTTGAAGTAGTTGTGAATGTGTTGGACTTCTCATGCTTTTAATGGCCACTTCCCATGTTTGCATTTTCTTTCATCAGTTTATAATTGTCATCGGGTAAAAAAATTTTAAAAAGTATGTCTTAAGATGGTTTTGTACTTCTAATTTTAAAAAAGGAAACACATGGAGTACTGTAAATTCCATATTTATTTTAGCAGGTGTCTATAATGTAGCTGAAGAGGTTAAACTGTACAACTCCTTAGTGGAAAACAGGACAGCTTTCTCTAATATCATCGGGCCTTATTTACCAGTTCCTTGAATGAATCTATACTACTGGCAAACTGCGAATTTGAAGAGGGGAAAAAAGGGAGGTGGGGGGAGACCTGGAAGATCACCTTGAAATAATTGTAACAGCTTTGGATCACATAAGAATATATGCCTTTATACAAGAACACCATCAAAATACTGACTCCTCTAGGGGTTTATTTTTATGCCAGCTTGATCTACAAATCAACATTTAAAAGAACATTCTTTCCTCCAAACCATAAAATGCCTTTGTCATTCTATTTTTTTTGCTGCTTTGACCTTTGTGGTAGTTTAGATAACCTGCTATTGATAGTTGAGTTTTGTGCTCAAACATCTTGCCTCAAAGTCTACAGAAAAATATCCAAAAATTCTTGGACATTTTTATAAAATTAAATACATATTATATCATGAAGTGTAGCATGGTTAAAAAAAAAAAATAAAATAAAGCCCTCTAAAAATGTGGCTTTGTTTCACAGTAAGGTTTCCTATGGGCTGCAGCAATGAGTTTTTATTTTCATCAAACTACCTGATTTAATTCCCACTAACTTTAGTGAGAACAAGACCAGGCCTGTGACCCTCCCAGCATTGTACTCCTCTCTCTCGGTTGTATTTCATATGCCATTAAGCTTGTCACTTTGTATTTCAGGCCCAGAAAATAATGCGTGCTCTCTGCTAGCAGTGTGAGTTGGGGCTGTCATCTCACGGAATGAAAACTTCAGAACAGACATGGGATTTGAGGAATTTTTGACTTACTAGCAATCCTTTCTTCATATCCTAGTGCTTCCTGCTCTGATGAAATGCGACTTCTCAGTAGTGGTTTAATGGTAAATTTTAATGCATTGGTAGCACTTGTAGGACTGGCTGTTTTCCATTTGTCAGATTAATCTCCTTGGTTTACCTTGAATTTAAAATGTAATCATTTCAATACTAAAAACTGTTTTCCTTCTGTCTGTTATGTACTAAATTCTCCGTCTTTGCTTCCTACGCCATGTATTAAATCAGCAGCAGGGTGCTTGGCTGGTGCTGATAGGTGAGATTTTTATGATAGCCTCTACAAAATTATAGTTGAAGGAGGGGAAAAAATGGTGAGAAATTTAAGTTATTCTAGGTCACACCATAGCTAAAAATAAATACAAACTTTGCTGTCAGTGACACAAAGGTAAACATAGGAAATGCTGCCAGCTGATGCAGGACATCAAAGCATTTTTGCAGTGATTTACAAACAGAAGAAGGAAAGAACACTTCAAGACCAATGGCCTGTAAAGGTGCATATTAAAGCATGGAACTTCAGTATAGCAGTCATTTATCCAGTTGGGTTTCTGATGTCAAAGGCATAACAAAAAATGTACTTTGGGAGGATCTGATTATATATAGCTTTTTCTGTCTCTTCATTGTTTAGGGGTAAAAATCTATACACATATTTCTAGAAAATGCCATAGTTACAGCATTCCTCTGGGTCTGCATCAGAACTGGGATTTAGTTATTCAAGGAGACTAATGAAAACTTGAGGGCAGAGTGGTTCCTAAGAAACAGAGATTTTTTTTTTTGTACTGAAAACTAATATTACAGGCACTAACCTTTAGGGAGAATTAAATTTGGAATAAATATTGTAAGTTTGCATCTAATTGTATTCAGCTTTATAGCACTATTAAGTTAAGTACAGCCATAAATGCCAGACTGGTATGGGAACAACCTTTCTGTCTGTTAGAGGAAGATGTACACCTGAGTTTAAGTACATTTACATCACTCACACTTGTGAACAAACAAAATGAGCAGCTTTACCCTAATGCAGGGTCTTATTTTATTTTATTTTATTTATTTCCAAAATTCCTATTACAAGTACAAATTGCACGGAACTGTCTATGACTGCCACCTACTGATGAAGGGATAAACAGCCGCCTGAAACAGAAAAAAATATCAACGTCAACTAGAAATGACCCCGAAGGGGGATTTTCAATTAATTTAAATTAATATGTATACTGTTAGAAACAGAGAGCTAGCACTTCTGTTTCCACGGTCTGCATCGCTTGTCGGTGTGGTACCGCTGAGGTGTGTGGTTCAACTTCACACTTCAGTTCCAGACTCCTCAGTTTAGGAAAAGACGAAAGTCAAGTACATGATTTGGTTCAATAAGTCAGGTGTCTAGCTAAAAAACACTTGAAAACTCTGGGTATATCCATTGGAGTTGCTGTGTACTCCCCTCTTGAATTTTATTTCCCTGTTTCACATGTAATTCAGGTGCCTGTTCCTTATTGCCACTGTGCCACCAGTTGTGCCACCACTTGCACTTCTGACTTTCTTTGCTCCCTTGAGTAGCTGATATGACTCCAAACGGTAGTAAAGCCTGGCTCTAGGGTTGGGCAGGCCCCTGGAGCAGTGAGCCACTAATAATCTCTCCTGTTGGCCACCTTCTTTGCAGAACTGTGCAACAGCACCGTGCACTATTCCTTCACACTCAAATTTTGGTCCTGGCAGCTGCATTTTTTTATTTCAGGATGGGGTTTTCTTTCTATGATTTGGAGTCTAGGCCAAATAGTTCCTCATATACCATGGCTTAGTATACATCAAGAATAATGCTTAGGCTACTGCCTATGCTTAGAAAAGCATTTTTACAGAAAATGCATTAGGCACGCTGTAAGAATGTGTTTCAAAAGACCTACTTGAGCCCTTCATTCTTTCTATAGCATGCTCTAAAGAGATGTGCAATTTTTTTCAGTGAAAGGGAGGAATGAACCAGACTTTATAGAAAAGGACCATTGTGACTTTTAAAAAACCTTTCAAGTAGCAGTGACTTTAAAGATTTTTAGAGTGTAACCGCCTCTCTCTGGCAAGTGTGGCTCATATGACTTTTGGCTGTAAAATTATCCTTGACTTTCTTGTTGCAAAGACTGTTCACAACCATGGTTCTTGTACTGATTCTAGTCTGAGAGGTTTCCCCCTGGAGAGCACAATCAGCTTTTATCCTAGTCATCAGAACACAACACACACATTTCCAATATATATCTCTGCAGTGCTGATCAGAATATGTTAGGCATATCCTTAAAAGATCAAGTGAAAAAACTTCAGAAGCTAAGATTTTAATGAAAAAATACCTCAACAGAAACTTTGAGAATATAAAGAATGTTACAAATAATAGCCTCTCTGAGGTCTTTTCTTCTACAAATGGAATAGGCAAGATAGAAAGGGCGGTGGGGTGGCTCTCTATATTAGGGTGTGTTTTGATTGCATGGAGGTCAACAAGTGTGATGAACTGGTTGAATGTTTATGGGTAAAGTTGAGGAAGGCCAACAAGGCAGATATCCTGTTGGGAGTTTGTTATAGACCACCCAACCAGGATGAAGAGGTTGATGAACAGTATAAGCAATGCTCAGTTAATGAGCAGTTACTCAATACTATTTTGGTGTCTTTATTCATTGTGTAGCCTCAGGCTTGATTTACTCACAAATTCTGCTTTCAGTGTAGAACTATTCCCTGATGAGCTTCTCTGTGGTGTTCATCACGAATTGCTTCACAAAGTGTCTCCACAGTATCCTGGAGGAATGTGAGGGTGGAACTATTCCCGTCTTACAGTGGGAAGCTGAGGCAGAGCCTGAATGGAACGGGTGAGAGTGTCAGTACCTGCTTCTTCAGAGTAGTTAGCTCTTTCAACATCTCACACAATGTTCCCATTTGCTCAAGCTTCTGCTGTGAATGCTCAACTCTACAAAATGGAGTGACTTTTGCAAGTCAAACACCCAGAATCTCAGAGAATAAAGCAATGTGAAATGTTTCATTTATGATTTTCCTGGTATTGCACAGGGGCAATGACAGAACCCAGTTCTTCAAGCAGTACTGACCCTTAGCCTTGTAACACTATTTCATGGTCCAACCTCATTTACCTCACATCATCTGCGACAAATGAAGCAGCTATCTGGTGCATTCTGCAGCAGCGAACATCTATCCTAAAGCAGGGTAAGCACCATGAGGGGAAAATAGCACCAAGTCATGCAGTTATTTTTTTAAATTAAGTGTAGGTCAAAATAATATCTATCCAATGATAGATAATAATGAAATTATGAATAATACACGGCTAGTCTGCTTTGTAAACCCACCACCAGCTGAACTCTTTACCTGGCATGTGATTAAAAATTGTATTTGCTGTCACAGGTTTCAGCAGAACTTCCTCTAAACCTTACTCTCTTCTGTACAAGCATCCTGAAATCTTTGTGCCACTTGTTACAAATAACTGTATATTTCCTGCATATGAAGTAGCTAACCCCACCAGCTGGCTGTTGTCAGCTGTTTTGGTTGCTAGGTTGTTGCAACACCAATGAAAGGAAGACCCTACAAAATATTCTTGGACCTCAGAGAAGTCAGTCTAAACTGTGGCTTCTGCCACAAATCAGAGCCATAAGCCAAAACATTTTACAACAGTGTTTTGCTGACATAATGCAACAAATCATAAAGCCACTGCTCCAAACAGACATGAGGATGAAAAAATACCATTAAAAAAAAGGGTCAGCAAAATAATAAACAAAAAATTTTAGACAAAACAATAACAACTTTTCTTCATGTTCTTAGTTAAACTCCTTAAATGGAAGTTAATTTGTCATTAAAAGAATAATGCAATCATCAGGCACAGTTAGCATGGGTTTACAAAAGGAAAGTCCTATTTAACTAATTTGATCTCCCTCTGTGTTAGGGTCATGCGCCTAGTGGATGATGGGAGGGTGGTGGATGTAGTTTTTCTGGATTTTAGTAAGGCTTTTGATACTGTCCATCACAGCATCCTTCTGGACAAGTTGTCCAGCTGTGGGATGAGAAGGTTCACAGTGCACTGAGTGAAGAACTGGCTGGAGGACAGGGCTCAAAGTGGGCTAGTAGACAGGTCACCACCAGTGTTCCTCAGGGCTCAATTCTAGGGCCTGTTCTGTTCAATGTATTTGTCAACTATCTGGATGTAAGAGTTGAAGGCACCGTTAGCAAGTTTGATGATGATACCAAACTGGGAGGTGCTGTTGAGTCTCTTGATGGACAAGATGCTTTGTAGAGGGGTCTAGATAGGTTGGAGCATTGGACTATGGTTAATGGGATGAAATTTAACTACTCCAAATGCTGGACTCTGCACCTAGGACAGAGTAACACAGGGCACAAGTATAAACTGGGAGAGTAGTAGCTGGAGAGGAGTGACTGGAGAGCAGCCCTGCAGACACAGCAGACCCAGTGTGAGTCAGTAGTGTGCCCTGGCAGCCAAGAGGGCAAACTGCATCCTGGGGTGCATCAAACACAGAACGACCAGACAGTCAAAAGCGGTGATTATCCTGCTGTATTCAGTGTTGATGTGGCCTCACCTTGAGTACTGTGTGCAGTTCTGGGTCACACAGTTTAAGAAGGTTGTGAAAGTCCTTGAAGACTTCCAGAGGAAGGCAACAAAGCTGGTGAAAGGGCTGGAAGGAATGTCCTTTGAGGAGCTGCTAAGGACTTTGGGGTTGTCTAGCCTGGGGAAAAGGAAGCTGAGGAGCGGCCTCATTGCTCTCTACAGCTTCCTGAGGAGAAGTGGAGAGGCAGATGCTGAGCCCTGCTCCCTGGTATCAAGTGATAGGGTGCACAGGAATGGTGCATCAGGTGAGGTTTAGACTGGACACTAGGAAGCATTTCTTTACTAAGAGGGTAGTCAAACACTGGAACAGGCTTCCTAGAGAGGTGGTCAATACCCCAAGCCTGTCAATGTTGAATAGGCATTTGGACCATGACCATAACAATGTGCTTTAACTTTTGGTCAGCCATGAATTAGTCAGGTAGTTGAATTAGTCAGGTAGTTGGACTAGATGATCGTTGTATGTCCCTTTCAGCTGAAATAGTTCTGTTCTATTCTATTCTGTTCTAACTTTTCAGAAATTAATAAATTATTTTAGCTGGAACTTACCAAACATTGCAGTATGAAACAGGTTGTTGTCACTGCGGTGCTCACCCTAAAGAAATGAAGTGTGGAAGAGCTTCAAGAGAGTCTGTTCTTCAACTGGGAAGCACTGGACAACCTTACAAAAAAATAAATTAAAAAACACTGCAATTTATGTACCCCATAGTTCTCAAGGTTCAGAGCTCCTTACCGATCCCAGCTACAGGGTATTTTATGATCAGCTGGTAAGAAGGGGTTGAAAGATTAAGTTCCATTGCAACCATGCCCTGAAGCATTTGACTGTGATTGAAAGAGTCAAATCAATGTGGTTTCTCTAAAGGAAATATTGCTTCCTTGACCTTTTCAGTTTTGTGAATAAAGGAGAATGTAGAGTAGAATTGGTAGTCATACCATACCTGGACTAGTAGTCTCCCTTAAGATAGCTTTGAGGAAGGTAGCCATGGGCAAAATCTTGTTAGTCTTGCCTCCAGTGTACAAATGAGCCCAGGCTTCATGCCACACCGGCTGCACGCTGTGTGCTGCCCAGAGCTTTCTATTAGCATCTCTTCATGTCTCTCCATCATGGTTCTTAGAGCTGGCTGGTCACATACCATTGACTTTTTCTTGCTGCTGCTAATGATATAAGCTGTCAGGCCATCTTCTGCAAGACAGCCTGTTTTCCAGAGATTATTTTTTTCAGGATTGCTTTGTCTGTCCTCAGGAGACCCCAGCGACTCTGATGGCATTAGGCACTTGGGCATTAATAGCCAAAGCTGAGGAGTCTGGGAAGTCCTCTGCATCTGCACTTCATCTGGATCAGAAAGTTGAAAGGCGCGGAGACATCTGTTTGGGAACATAAAATCTATTTCTTCTAAAGATCCTAAGGAAGGTAAGGAAAGGGTTATCATTCCTCAAGACAGACAGTGAATCTGTTTAGGTTATGAACACTGGGAAAAAAAAAAACAACCCAAACCAAGCCAAAAATAAACCACACTTGTGGGATGCAAATTTACAACCCTTTAAACTCAAAAAAATCCTCCAATCTGTAATCTCTTTTAATACTTTTTCCTTTAAGCTACTGAAGGTGCAATGATTTTGTGAAATATAATCTATCAGTATTACTGCAAGGTATGGAGAGAGTTATGGAGAGAGTTAAGCCCCATATCCCTAAAATGGAATCTCTCACCAGTCCTTCCTCTGCTTTCAGATGGAGCACACAGAGATCAATAACACGTACAACTCCCTGGGGATGAGCTCTGCTAAAACACATGCAGCTCTGCCCTGCTTCTTGCTCTTCTTATCTGCTGCTAATGTCCTAAAAAAATCTCAGTCACCCACTCGGGGCAATAATTATGCAAACAAACATTAAGAAAATGAATGCTATGGACTGGCTTGCTGTGGCTCAGAACTACAGCGCTGGTATCCATCATGTCTTCTCTGGGTCAGACAAGAGATGCTTATCCAGAGGTATTATGCAAATTCAACAGAAGCATCTTAAGTTTGCAGGCAGCCTGGGGACTAAAATGTCTGTCTCTTTTTATCTCCAGCTCTTGTACCCAACATGTCGTGCCTGTACTGTACTTTGTGTGCCAGAAGTGACCACCTGAGTTTGTAATGTCAGAAGAGTAAATCTGATCAGAAAGCATAGAATGAAAATGGTGTATTTTTGAATAAATGATACCTAGAATTGGCATAACACAAATATAAATTTTCTGTCCCCCAGGAAAACAATATTATCTAGAAGTCATATTCCAGATCCATTTGTCTTTTCGTAGTGTATATATTCATGATTCTTAAATCTCTGAGAAAAAAACTGAATCTAATTTTTATATGGGCCAAGAGTTTTCAAAAAGTGTGTCTAAAACTTAGTGCCTCTAATCCATGTTTAGACACTCTGATATCAGCTTGCTTCCCCAAAGTACTAGTTCTCATAAAAGCCCTCAAGAATGCAAGCTGAAACTGCTTTGCTAATGGGAACTTCTGAAATCTGGGTTAAAGGTTGGGTCCGATCATCTCATGATTTATACACAGGTGCACGCTTGCAGTGTCATACACAACATGAGAAGTACCACTGCTTGCATTTTCTACAGATGAAGTTGCGAGGCTTATGTTAAATCTTTGGCTTTAAAAATCTTGCAGTGACTGTGACAAAAAATGGACGCTATGATGTATGGCAGATGGTTGCGCTCTTGGCAGGTCAGTCTGTAGGTACCCAGCTTCTCCAAGTGGTTGTTGTACGTAAGATGCAACGCTGAGCTTGGATTATTAACATTTCATAACGTACTTCTGCAAGGACGGGAATGCTACCATTGAGTGATTCTTGGCTGTGATCCAGTCGCAGTTAGGGACATGTTGATTGTCTAACCTCACTGGAATTTCAGTCAAATAGTATGTTCCTTGATGAAACAAATTACTCCAGAAACAGCTTGCAATGCCGTTGCTGTTCTTTGCCATAGCGAAGCACGCTCTCCTCTTTATTGGATTAGTAAAGGATTGTTCTGGAAAGCTACTTTGTTCCTATACGATGACTTTTCAGAAGGGGCATTCAGCAGACAACCGCAGCGCTGCACAAACACATACTGATCAGGGAAAGGTTTCCTCCTCGCCGGTGCCCTACGCAGCCCCGCGCCTCAGCCCGCGGCGCCAGCCGGCCCACGCAGCGGGAGCCTCGGGCAGGGCCAGCCCGGCGGGAGGCGATACCGGCAGCTGGGGCCCGGTCGGTCACAAGAGAAGCCCCGCGGCTCCCCGGAGGGGAGCGATCCGTAAGGACAACGCGCTGCAACCGCCCCTGGCCACTCGCCCCCAACATCTGCTCCCCCTGCCCTGTGAACCGTGAGGTACAACCTTGCTCCGCCAGCATCGCCCCGCGGGGGAGGACGCCCGCTCAGCGACGCCCGCCGCGCAGCGTCCCCCTCCCCCCCCGCCGCTGCCGCCCCGCCGTGCGCGGCAGACCCGGACCCGCTCCCCACGGCCTCCCGGGGCCGCGCCGCGCCGCCCCGCCCCGCGGCATTGTGGGGGCTGTAGGCGGCAGCGGCGGCTGCCGCTCGTGCTGCTGCTGCCCGCCGGGACTAGGGCGGGACTGCAGCTCCCGGCGGCCGCGGGGCAGTGGAGCTCGGCCCGGCTCGCCGAGAGCGGCGGCGCGGGGAGGAGCCGCGGGCGGCCGAGTCGGCCCGTCGCCACTGGGAGAGGTCGGCGCGGAGGGGAAGGGGCCGGCTGCGGCGGCGGCCAATGCGAAACTGGCTGGTGCTGCTGTGTCCCTGTGCGGTCGGGGTCGCGCTGCACCTCTGGCTGCTGCTCAGCTGCCCCGGCGGCCCCGGGAGGCAGCCGGCAGGTAGGGCGGGAGAGAAGCGGCGGGGGCTGCCTGGGGCACAGGCAGCCCGGACGGTCGGGGCTGCTCCACACCCGGGAGCCTGGTGAGGAGAGGTCGAGGGCTGTGGCCCTGCCGGGGCCGGGCGCTTGTCGGGCTGAGGGGAGGGGGTACCTCTGTTTGCCGGGCTTGGGGGGCAGCCCTCTAGGGACGAGCGCCCGGGGTGCCTGCGTGGGTTCATCGGGAGGTGACGACTCGTTACGTCGATCTGCGGAGAACAGCGTTGCCCCGCAGTTTAAGCGGGAGGCACCGGCCGCGGCTATCTAGGGCGCGTTGCAGTTTTCCGTGGGGCAGCAGCCGCCTCCTGCGCCTCGGCAGCCTTCCCGCTCTCGCCGAGGTGCGCGGGGAGGAGGTTCCCACTGATTTCACTCGCGTCGCGTCGTTCCGACTCTTAGGAATAGCTCTTTGTGCTCTCCCATGTTCGCCTTAACTGTCTTTAAAACCCCTGTAGTTGAAAAAGCTATTCATAGGATCGGGTGCGATCCAACATAAGTGAAATTGGACCCCTAAGGGCTTGATGTTCTGCTCCTCTTAGAATGAGCTGTAGTTTTCAGGCCACAGATCTGCGTGCCTGGATCTGTTGGAGAGAAACTTCTGTCAGCTACCCATGGGTGCTGTTTGACAATGTTAAGAAATATTCTGTGAGACATCTGAAAAAATAAGGAAAAAATTGTGGGTTTATTTTACTTGAAATATTTTTAGAACCCTGTTTAGTGACCCAGCAGTATGTTCACTAACAAAGCCCCACTTTGCAACCAGTGCCTGTTCCCCGTGCAGAGTGTGCGGGACTGTGAGGAAACGAGAGTCTGCTGGTTTCCAGTGGCAGTTAATTGTGTAGGTGTGAAAGCACCTGGGCCAGCGCACTTGCATAGTTGGAAGGCCAAGTCTGTCTGTCTGTATTCTGACCATTACGTTTCCAATGGGCAGTGGTCACACTTAAATTACACCAGGACAGGAATTCTAGTTGTTAGCTTGAAGTATGTTTGAATTGTCTGGTTTTGTTCCTCATCTTTCACAACGTTGCTCTTGTAACTTCATTGTGTTAACTTGGACTTGGAAGAGGTAATGTGGAATCTCATGATGGTCTTTCCTGCAGAAATGTGTTTCCTACTAACAAACATTTCTAAAGAAAATCCCAGTTTCTCAACAGGGGAGGGAGGGAAGAAGCTTTGCTCTTCAGAGATTCACTGTTTCAAGCAGCTGGAGTTTGTGTTTGTTACTGTGAAACGATGTTACAGTGGATAATGTTAGGATAACTGGGATTAAAAAACACCAGTGCTTTTTTTTGTGATACTGAAAGAGTAAGTATGCCATTTTGTTTGTGCAAGGCTTATTTAGCTGTAACTAAGTATTGACTAATGTATCCATGCTGAGGAGAGAAACACCAATGCCTCCTATAAAAGGAGAACTTCCATTATCTGTAGGAAAATGCTCAATACTGTCCATGTGCGGTCTCTTTGTAGGCCTGGTCCTTGTATGGTAATTTAAGGAAGAGTCTGCCTCTTAGCCTTCAAAGTAGTGCAAAATATACCAGCTCTAGGTATGGCTGCCTTGGCAGGGGAAAGAAGGATGAGCTAAGGGACTTCTTTTATCTCTGATGTCTTCTATTTTATATTTTTTTTTTTATTATTCACGGTGTTTTAGGAACACTAATGAAATTATATACAAGAGTGAGAAAAATCCCTATTTATTAAAAGGCTGCATGAATCCACAACTATTTAAGAAGATCTGTCACTGCCTGATAAAGCCAATATTGTTTCATTTGATTATTAAGTAATATTTTCATTTTTCTTTTTTTTTCTTCTTGTTTGCTGCTCTTTATTACCTACTCCTGGAATCACTGGTATGAATAAAAATTAAATTAGCTCATGGGACAGTGTTTTACAATAGCTGAGACATAAAAAATGCATTATCTGTATATTCTTTGGAATTTCTGTGTAGTGTCTGTGTCTGTCAGTAGTTGTGTAGTTGTCTCAACAGTTGCAAAATTAGCTACCAGTGGCAGTCAAAGGCAGAGTGAACAGCAGCTCTATTTTTAGAGGAGTTTAACTCCCCTCTTAATAGTCATCGTGCAAATGGAAATTTGTTAAAAAGTTGATAACCTGTTTTAGTGGAATTTTTTTTTTTTTTTTTACCTTGACATCATTGACTCAGTAACATAGGACTGGAATAGACATCTCTGGCCATCAGTTCTGCTTACTTTTTCTAAAAAGCAACTCTTTATCTAGGTCTTAAAATGGAAGCTGGGCAGCCTACATTTAGTCAATGAAGAGTTGGGGTTGCTTTTTCTTTGTTGACTTGGATTCCTAGCAGTCTTAGGAAGAGGCTGTTCCAGAAACTTGTTCCCCTGGTGAGAAACACTTTCTCATTTCTGGTCTAAACTTACTTGCAGGTGGTTTATGCCCTTCTGTTCTTAAGCTTTTCAGTTAAAAAGATCTTTCTCCTCCTTCAAGTACACCTCCATCATGTAACCATAGAGATCCAAAGTATTTGTTTTAAACCTTTGCTTTCTTAAGCTGAGCAATTGAGGTATTTGCAGTGGCAAAATAGCCTATCTGGAAATCAGTTAATTTTTGTTGTCTGTGGGTCAGATTAAATGTAACCAGTGTTCCATTTTTCACTCATTCCAGCCACTCCTCTTCCTCTATTGGAAGTACCTCCTTTAATAAAGTTTTCTTAACTACCCCATGTGAAGAGGCTATAGTCTGTGCATGCTTTGGCCCTCAGTTGTGTCTCTCCCTATGTAGTATTTTGACTTCCTCTGTGTTAATGAACCTTTCACCTTGGTGTCCCGGAAGATAGAGTACGCTTCTTCTAGACAGTACTCATTAATTGGAAAAAAAAACCAAATAGGATTGGTTCTGAGACCAAAGGCACTGGCCTTTCCTTGAGTGTCCAGACTTTGGTGGCTCCCCACTTCCTTCTTGTTCATCAGTTAATGGGACTGTAATTCACCCTTCTGAGAGAGACTTGTGCAAGAACATGCTTATAGGTTTAATTGAAGTCTAACTCGTTGCAAACAAGCGCTATCCAAAGGAAGTTTGTGAGTAGGAAGCTTAGTTCATTTTTGTAAAAATCTTAGATAAATGCTAATTATAAAATGACCTCAGAAACTTGAGAAAGAACAGACAGACCTGCTTTTAGCACTCCAGGTGGATTCGTTGCTAATTGTAGGTTTTAATTGATGGCACAAGTCTTACTGGGTAGGAAATTACGCAGTGTAGGGCTTCAGTTACAGTGCCTAGTCAGAAAGCCCCACACATTCAGTGTAATATCAGCTACTTTGCTGATGCTAATGCCCTTTAAGACGTTATTCCTGTTACATTTCTGGGGGTGTGTGGCAGCTAAGAACTGGCCCTTTTGATTTTGTTGGACTCAATCTTTTAGTAGTGAATAATTATGCAACAGATTCCAAATCACCATTTTCTAGAAGCTGCTTGTGTGCCATCTGTTGTCCTGTGGTTTCAGCACGTACATCAGACACTGGCCTAATGGAACTGTATAGAGGGTTGGTTAGGCTGGTATTTAAGTGTTCTGCCCTGAAGAATTAGGGCTCCCCCCACCATGGACTAGCCTGGGTGTATGACAGGTGAGAGAGAAGGAGCTTAATCTGCTTTTGGCTTTTCAGTACTGAAATTAAAAAAAATGCAGAAACAATTTCTGAGGTTATGAGTGATGCCGTGCTCTGTAAGGAGAAATTCTGCCAAAATGTGATACTTTCTTAAGAAAAGATATTGTCTGAGATCTGTTAAGTCTGTCTGTCACGGAAAAGCATGCTTGGTCACAAAGTTACTTTATCTTTTGTAGGCATGTAAAGATTAGTAGGCTGGTGGCCTTAGAACTGGAAACCTTCCATCAACAGGTCAGGTTTGTCATTGGCAGTAGCTGTGCAGTTCTGCTTATAAAGGCAGTTGTTCCCCAACCTTCCTCTCTGGGATCTTACTATAACATTATTTTCCAGGGATGGGCCATCATCAGCAAAAACAATCCTTCACCCTTCATTGACAGAGGATCCACAACAAACCTGACAGTATTATGATGCTTTTGCTGTTGTTCCCAGATTTGTCTAGAAGTGTGCAAGTGCTGTATCGTTAATGGTGTTTAGAGCACCATCATCCCACTGATATTACTGCTGTCACTTTGCAACTAAGAAGGACCCTGCTGTCCCATTTTTTTTAAGGGAATGCTGAAAAAAATCAAACCAAAACAAACCCCCAAACCTCTGCCTATGGAGATTTTTTTCTTTGAATCCATAAGGCTTGTTTAAAAGCTTGTCTAAAGGCTTGTCTGTCTTGAGGAGTACTGCGCTTGCAGAAACCAGGGGTGCACATCTTGGTGATTTTTAGCTTTGGTAAAAAATAGGGGGGTTGTGTAGCTCTGCTTGCAGAGAAATGTGTAATGCAGATGAACTATAGGAGATTAAGTGAAGAAGACTAGAGAAGGGGGGAAAGAGCTGCTTTTGCTCTTTGGTTTGTTCTTTTTTTTTCATGTCAGCATTCTGTGAAAACAAACCTTTATATTCAGTTAATTCCTTCCTTTATGTTTGTTTGGATCTTTCACAAAACAGCACAGAAGAAAAAGGCGTTAAAGACCAGGAGTATGGTTGCAAAGTTGCAAGAATAGGCAGAGATAACAACCTGGAATGTGTGGGAGTTTTGTGGTTGTTTTTTTGAGGAGTCTTGTTCCTTTTTTAGTCTTGTCTTATGAAGTGGATTAGTTGAGAATATTCTAAATAACTGCTGCCTGGCCTACTTAGTTCCATTCATTGATTATTAAAAAAAAAAAAAAACAAACAAAAAACACTTTAAAAAAAAAAAAAAAGGTAGCAGAGAATACAAAGCTCCTTCTGTGGAGCTCACATATGCTGGCAGTCTCCAGTGGAGGTTCTCTGGTGCCCTGTAGAGCAGGTAAGCCTACAATGCTGTGTTTCTCAAGGCAGATTCTAATTTTGAGGTTTTATTTTGTTCAGTCCAGTTCTATGAAACATAGGAACGTAATCACTTTGGGGACTGCACACTAGTCAAACTTGACTGTAAATGACTGGTGAATTCAGTAGTTGATAGGGGACGCATCAGCAGAGATATGTTCAGCAAGATCCCATTTACCTTGTTTGTTGACAAAATCAAGCAAAATAATTTCTCAGTCATATTATCTCCTTATAATGCCAGTAAATATAATTAACAGCTTAACTTGACATTTTACTTGAGAATCAGTCTCAGAAAGAAGAGATGCATGTTAATCTTTGCAGTTTAGGATTTGGAAAATTTCAAGAGCTGTTGGCTGCTGCTGCTGTGGTTAAAATCTGACAAGGGCCAGCAGGCTGTCTGTCAGCAGTTGCCTCTTTCCGTGGCCAGCCCAGCAGGAGATACACCTCTGCATCTTTAGCCTTGTCTTTTAAGGGTACAGCTTTGTGCTCTATATATGCACTTGTTTACCTTTTCTTGCATCTTTCCCAAACTTTGATTTGTTGGTAATTCTCAGTCAAGCTTGACAGACAGGTGGAGGTCCCAAAGACCAGTGTTTTCACCAAGTTTTGTGAAAATTGGTGACTGAAAATCCTGTGAAAGCTTACTGCAGCTCATACCGAGGTGAAAAACTGCTAATAGAAATCTTTTTATGGTCAGATATCAGAGAATTTTGTGGGAGCCTGTCCTTAAAAACACCGCAGCCCAAGAAAGCTTCAGTAGGAGCTTGTTATCGACTATATGACACAAGACTCTGACAGACTGGACTTCAGTAGTCTTAGAGCTGACAGAAGTACTCCTTACAGTTGCTCTACAGAATTAAATAGATCTCAGCAGCTGAGAGAGGAGCTACTTCCTTTCATGTTTTCATAGCTTTTTACTGTGGGTTAAAAGCCTCCAGCAAAACAGGAAAGTCAAAGCAATTTTGTTCCTGATGCTGGAAGACCATAGGGTGGGCATTGCACATTTGGCTGCTTATGTTCCACTGAGAAGTCCTGGGCTGCGTGACACAACTGAGATGCATCTTTAAGACAGTAAGAATTCAAAAGCAAGGCAACCAGTGACTGTGACCTTTGCATTGAAAAGTGTTCCTCTCCTTCTGCATCCCTTCAATTAGCAACACTTTTAGGGTTTATTGTGTAATGTGATGAGTAGCTTTTTCCTTCCTTTTTTCCCCTTCACAAACCACAAGATATACAGGTGGGTTTTTTTGTTGTTTTTTTGTGGGTTTTTTTTGTTTGTTTGTTTGTTTTGTCTCTGTAATTGGAAAATTTAAAGGCTTAATTATTTTGCACAGCTATCTCAAGGTAAGAGTGATACAGCCTATTACCCATGCTTAAAATTTTGGCCCGAGAATGCACAAAAATAGAATATAAGATGAATAAGTTTGGTCTCCAGCAGCAGGTATTGATTGTTTTTATAAATTGTTATTTTTGACTTGGAGGTCAGCAGTGTTTTCTTTTAAATTATGCTGCATCAGAGCATATATATGCAAATATCTGAGTTGTTATAAATGAGTAATAGCTGTAGTCCTTTTTTTTTTCTCTGTGCCTTTCACTCTTTCACTTTATCTCCCATTTTTCAGTAGTGCCAATTCAGAGAGACATACGAATCTAATTTCCTGAAAGTTCAGCAAGTGTTATTCCTACTTTTTGATAGGAACTAGAAATCTTTGCTAACAAGCAGAGAGCTTATTAGTTTTTTTGTGAAAGTAAGCTTGCTTGCTTGCCTCCCTCCCTCCCCCCATTTTCAGTGGTTTTAAAAGTAAAATGGCATAACCCTTGGGACAGAGAGAGGACAACCTTCTGAATATAGACCACTGTCAAGCTAACTTATTAAGCCTGAAGATGGCCTAAACCAAGAAAGAGCTGTTTGTTCAAAAAGCAGTAGGAAATTTTGAAACATCTGTTACATTAAGGTTGTTCCCATGTGAATGGTTTGTAAGGAAAAGCTTCACTCATTTTAAAACATAAACTAATTAAAAGTGTGTATATTTGATTCAAGTAACTTAGGTTGGGTTTTTTAAAAATTCATTTAAACCAATTTATACTTTTCTGACTTGTCTCCCCATAGACTTCTACTCTTAAGTTTTATTTTGCTTTAATTTTGATGTAATGAAATGGTTCTTCTAATTAAAAGTGATATCTTAAAAACCAAATCTCTATAAACAATACCTCATGCAGTCTACAAACACTATGAGATTTACATTGGAAGGCTTGCAGTTGAGGCTGCAGAAGCTGTTTAAAGAATAATTGAAGGATGGAAGAAGAACAGGGAAAGAAAAGGCAAGTGTGAGAAGGAATTGAGACTACAGAGAAATTTGCTATAATGTTGTAATCTTACTCATGTGCGACTGTGTCATGTGGCTCAGCCATTGTGGAGACCTGGTGGATCTTGGCTGTGTAATGACCTCTGAACACACAGAGCCTCTGGATAGTTGGTATTTACCAGCGTAACAGAAAACTAACATTGTATTTACAGGATTGAGCCGTGTGTCTGATTTACAAGTTGCTTCAGATGTGTTATGTGGCAGTAGGTTTGTTGCACCATCAGCAAATATTCCTGAACTTTGCCACTGATTCAATGTATGGTTATGAGAGATGTAACAGTTGCCTTCAGTGATTTCATTTAAACAACTGTGGAAAGTAACCTTTTTCTAGAAGTTCAGTGTTTTCATGCTTAGAACTGAAATATTTAGTGGGAAATAGACTGGAAAAGGTTTGCCTGTGAACACATCGCTCTGTACATTCCTTGCTCTTGCACTTTTGTAAGAATCAATTGCAGAGCAGCATTTATTTGGCTTTGGGACTAGGAAGTCGGGTGCAAGTCACTATCGATAGCCCCTAAAGCAAAGAGCCAAAAGTTATGAAATCTTTTGATATTGATTCATCACAGAGCAAGGCCAAGGCTTCTCCACTGCATGCTGCAAGCTGAAGATGGAATACAAGGCTAGATGGATGTCTGTTGTCATTTCGTACAGCAGTTCCTGTAGTGGGTGCTGGGAGCTCCTAGGTTAGTTAACAGTTGTAACAAGACCAGTCTATCTTCTAAGTTTCGAAGTGGAGAAAGGGGGTGCCGGTACAGAAAGCAGAATCTGGATTATAATTTGTGTATTTCCTAGTGGGAGTACACAATACAGAATTGGTGATATTTTTGATCTCTTTAAAATTAAATTTAAATTTAAAACAGGCCCTCACATTTACATTTGTTTAATTTATCTGCAGCCTAATGAAAAATAGTGAGATGAGAGGAAAACAATCCTTTGCTAAAGCTAAATGTAAATCCCTCTTAACTCTAGAATATCTGATAAATTAATTTTACTTTAGCTACTTGCCTGACTGTTTCCAGACTAAATCAGAGCTTCTGAGATCTCTATCTGGCCATAATCATGCTTGAAATAAAGTCCAGCTTTCATAATCTCTAAATTAAAAACACATGAGCTAAGTAATGGATTACAAGTATTGGTGGTGACATACAGCTACGAATAAAGCCAGAGCATTTTCCTGTGTAGGGATGTAATACCCTGTCTGAAGGCATAGTGGTGTTCCACATCAAAAGGTTAGAAATGATAAGGCCTTGATATAACAGGTTGAAATGGTGAGGCAGAAAGGTAGTCCAGTGGTTTTAAAAAGGAGGGAAAAGGACATATTTCTGAATCTGACAGGCCTTGTTTAAATATTATTTTTCTAGGTAGAATAATGGTGAATTCTAATAATGAAAGCCTGGTACTAGCAATGATAAGCCTTCAGGTTTTAGAATAAATCATGCTGGAGGAGGCATCAATGAGCAAGCAGAAGGCCCAGACTGTCTCAAGAGTTTTGCAGAGGGAACAGTAGGACTTTGTGCCTTGCCCAGAAGGTTGCTGATAGGAAAGAGAAGCACAGCAAGAGCATGTTCTCAGGGGACAGTTGCTTATAAAACAGGCAGGCAAATCTTTAAAGAATGGAAGATGCTGTCAGTCACAACCAAGGCTTATGTTCTTGCCTGCTTTGTGCAAGTTTTTTTTGCACAGTTTCTTATTTTTGTTTACCTGCAGCGACTTGCATAGTTCATTTCAGTAAAGTTTCCCTAGATTGCTGGTGAAAGTTTTGGCATGTTCAGAATTGGTCCCTGATTCTGAACCAAGAATGCAATAGTAATTCTGTTTCTTGGTTTCAGCGTTCCAGGTTCCCAGCACCCTGGCTTTTGAGATGTATTTTAATTATTTCTTGCAACTCAGGCTTGTAACAATATGTGCATATAATAAATTTTTGTCATTTTATATTTCTAGGTCCACTGGCCTTCCTTCCTCAGTGGAAGCTGAAACATTATGATGTTATCGTAGGTGTTTTGTCAGCTCGACACAACCATGAACTGCGCGGTGTTATAAGGAACACTTGGTTCAAGCACCTGAAACAACATCCCGCACTGAGCCAACGGTAATTTCAGGCATTTTGTGATGTAGGGCTTGGTGGCAGAGGGAAGACTATAATGCTTAAATATCTTGATTTAATCCTTTTTTTTTTTTTCTGTGTTTTTTTAAGTATTTCTTATTTTTGCTTTATTTGCAAGCATCTTTTTCGCTTGATTTCTTTTTTTTTTTAATTTTCTTTGTGATTCATAAAAATACTTCTTGTTTTGGGCTGTAACTTGTTTTTAT
>JANHGN010008614.1:0-29715 GCA_024605025.1 Megaceryle maxima | reverse complement strand
GGCACATAATGAGGAACTCCAGCACCTCGCCTTGCTGGGCTGTCTTTCCTGAAAAGTACATACTCATCCATGGCAGTTTTCCAGTCATGCGAGCTATCCCACTACGTGTCTGTAACTGCAATGAGATCATGGCCCTGCAGCTGCACCCAGATCTCTAGTTCTTCCTGTTTATTCTTCATGCCGTGTGCATCGGCAGACAGGCATCTCAGAAACTGAATCAAGAAAGGTTTCCCTGGAGGGGGTGCAAGAGGAACAACCATAGTCATATACAGCCCTGAGGTGGTTGGCTTTCTGGATGTCACCTTGGAAGGTAGTTAAGGAGCATTTGTCACTGCTCTGGTTGGCCTGGCTTATTCCTCAGTTGGATGTGGTAGAATGAGCATTGCCATCTTAGACTCCGCCCCTCAAATCCTTCAGCTCAAAGCCCATCTCACCAAGTTGGCCAGACTGTTGCCAGACTCCCTTGCCTCTTTGAGACAGGTATATTCCACCACTCCCTAACACATCATAGTAGCCAAAGAACATCCCATTGTCATAAAGCCCAAAACCCTTGTGATGGCACCAACCATGTAGCCAGGAGTTGATATTCATTATTTGTCTTTCTGGCTGTCTCTTTTCCTCTAACTGGTAAAATGGAGGAAAAGAGAACCTGGGCACCAATGTTTTTCTGTTGCACCCCCAGGGCTTTATGGCCTTCCTTGATTCTGCCCAGGTTCTGGCTCACAGCATCATTCACGCTCACACGGAAGAGTAACAGCGGGCAGTAGTCAGTACCCTTCACCAGTTGTGGTACCCTTTTGGCAATGTCTTGGATCTTAGCTCCTGGGAGGCAGCACGCCTCTCAGGACTCCCTACCAGGTCAGCAGATGGACATTTCAGTGCCCTTTAACACACAGTCACACACTATAAACACCAGTCATTTCTTTTTACAGTATCCACCATGTGCTGCTAGCAAAGTTCCTCTGGGTAGAGCTTGCTCGTGCGTGTCTATAGGTGCTAAAGCTTCATATCTGGGTTCAGTAGTAATGTTAGAGGGTGAAGGATGAAGCAAAGTCCTGCTTTTTTGGAACGTCAGGGTCCAGGATGCCTCTTTCTCAGTGGTGTCCGCTGCAGCAATGTGGTTTTGAAACCAACTCTGACCATGATTCTTCATATTTAAATAACTTACATGACAAAGCACCATGACCTGTTAGGAGATCCTCTTACCAAGCCCCCTGCCACTTTTATTAAATGAGTTGTGTGCAGCCTCTGCAGGAATTGGTACACAATTAATGCTTTTATTATACTGCTTAACTGCTATGACATGCCTCTGAAGGGGCAATAGAGGAACAATTAAGGAAACTCACTATTGTGTGTGAGCTAAAACAATACACTTTACACGTAGTCTAGTTTTGAATCCCATGTAGCAAACCTTCTACTTTGCCAGGAAAAAACAAAACAAAACCCAACTGTTTAAAAATCCAGATAAAACTGGAAGCTTTAGTGTGTTGTATCTCCAGAAGCAAAGAATCCAAACTGATCAGGATTTGATGCAACACCGATAGAGATGGGGTGGGTTTATTTGGTTTTGTTTTGTTTGGGTTTTTTTCCCTGGTTTCTTGGCCTTTTTGGTGCAATCAGATCAGCTCCTGGCTCTCCCTTAATAAGGAAAGTAGAAGTTTCACTTTCTAGGGGAAGATGTAAACATTTGTCTTTGGGGTGCAGAGCTCTGAGAAAACGTCAAACTCTGTGAGATTCATGGCAGGCCGTGGTGTTATTTGCACCTTGTTTATAGATAGTCTGAGGCAATGGTATCGCCAGCTGCCACTTGGATGTGTCTGTCTGTAGTTATTAATGCTGGAGGAAAACTTGCTCCTAAGGAGAGCTTGGGCTCCTGTTCCATTTCATTTTCATAGCTCAGAGGGTGGAGGGGGGAAAGGCGTCATCCTTTTCTTGCCAAAAAAAAAAAAAAAAAAAAAAAAAAAAACAAAACAAAACTGCTGTGAGGACCTGAAACGAATGAAACCTTGATCCCTGCAGGTTTGTCTTGTGCACCCCCTGCCAGCCCCTTGGCAGGTAGATGTGCCCGCGGGGCTCATCCCTCTCTCGTCTCCATAAGCGGGTAGGAGCAGATCCGTGGAGAAGCCCTTTCAGCCCTTGTAACAAAATGAGCTGGAAGTGGCCGGAAGGTCCAGAAGACACTCTGGAAGGAGGGGAAGCCCCTCCCCTGCATCTTCGAAAAGTCAGGTTTCCACAAGAAGTGGAAATGTAAAATGTGAGTGCAGAGGTGATTCATGACCAGAGAGGGGCAGGACAGGCCTGGGGGTGCCGCTGTCACCAGCAGTGAGAGCAGAAGGCACGGCCAGCACGTGGACTTTGTCCCTGTCAGGCACACGTTTGGGATGCTCCTATGGCTGGGTGTTTCGGTTGGGTTTTTTTGGGGGACGGGGTGGCTCGGGTGGGCGATTGTTTCTTGGTTTTATTTTGTTAACCCAATTTTAAAAGGTGTTTGGCTGCAAAGCCAAGGCCAACCCAGCAGGCGCGGGCGGAGGCACGGGGAGGGGCGGGCTGGCCCCAGGAGCACGGCTCTGGCTGGAGCCGACACTGGGGGGCAGGAGTCTCCCGCAAACGGGTTCTCCCTGGGCTACCCTGTCTCCAGCCTGTTACATTCGGCATAGGCTGTGTTGTGAACCCTCTGTGCGCCTGCCCACCCCCCATGCATGCCTAAGCATCCCCTGGGCATGTCCAGGATTGCTCCATACATGCCCGGCCACCCTTGGCACCCCCTCTGAACACCTAGCCCCCCACCCATGCATACCCAGGCACCCAGCAGGCTCGTGGCCGGTCGTACCACCAGGTCTGGGTGTGCAGGTGTGCTTATGGGTGTGCAAAAGTGCTTGGGATGTGCAAGACTCTCCAGGGGATGCAGGTGTGCTCTGAGGTGTACCTGCATATTCCAGGACACGGCAGGTGATGCTGGGTGCCTGGCTTGGCAGGTGAGTGGAGAGAGTGCTTACCTCCAGCTGTTTGAATAAACCAGGGCATGTCTGGCCATGAGGGATTAACAGCTCCAAGAACTTCTCAGAGCACAGGGACCTTCTGTCTGGCAATATGCCTGGCCTACAGTCTCCCACCAGCTCCTGATCTCATGTAAGAGTCCTCCTGCTCTTCCCACTTCTCCACTCACCCACAGCCCTTGTCCCAGGCATTGAGCAGCACCTGGAGAGACCAGAAGCAGCTTTGGTTGAGGTGCAAAATGCAGCCCATGAGTAAAAGAAAAGCAGATGGATGGATGGGGGCCTCATGATCTGCCCCTGCCAGGGGCCACCTCTAGATCCACCTCCTGAAATTTAATTTTGTTTTTAATCAAGTGCAGTGGGTGAGGGCTGCTCATGGCTGCCAGTATCAGCAGCAGGTTTCACCTTCTGTTGGTAGAGAGGGCTTTTGCAGTCACCTTCAAACCCTGGTCCCTGGCAACAGCTGGTCTCTGATATTTTAACAAAATCTCTTTGCTTTAACTGAATCTGTGTTTTCTAACAACTAGGATCAAGCAGGTTGTGACCTGTGACCAGCCACTCTTGGATGTTTAACAATGTGTTATACGCTGCTTCAGGGCTCCCAGTAGCAGAAGATGGGTGCTGTGGTTGTGCACGACATGGCACTGATGAAGCTACCCCTGCTGCTACATGCCTCTCCATGATCAGCAGGTTGCCTCTGCACCATTAGCTTCCCTTAGGATTGTGGACATCCAGCACTGGTGCCTGGAGGAACATCTGTCAACATGATACAAAATTTCTGCTCCTGTCAGATGAATTGGTGCAATGGGACAAATAAATAGGAACGGACCTGGGGCTGCTGTGCCAGGACAGCCTGGAGCAGTAAAGGTGAAGTACCCTTGGCACATTCCTCAGGGGCAAAGGACAGAGCAGGCTTTTGAACAGGGCCTGAGCACCCTGAGATGACAGGAAGGGGTAACATTTTATTAATAAGCCACTAATGGCCACCACTGGCATTTCCTGAAAACTTAGCACGTTGGCTTTGCCTTGCACTCTGATGTCAGCAGCCAGAAATCCTGCTGAACCGGCCCAACTTGCAAATGAATGAAAGTCAGCTTATCTGCTGTCTTATCTCTCCTCCGCCCCCAAGTCGCCATTCACTTCAGACATCAGAGGGAAGCTAATTGACTATTGAGCTTCCTTTTCGTGCTCAGACACCTCGGGTGACTTGGTTTTTTTCCTCTCATTTTTGTTTCCTAAACAAATCGGCTTCAAAGGTGGTGCTGGTGCAGGTGTTGGTGTTGTGTGATAAGTATCTACCAAATAACTGGGGGAGAGACCTTGCTTCACCAGATGCTCTCTGCCTCTGTGGTGTCTGGTTGCAGTTTTACTCCCTCTCCCAACTAATGACTGTGAGTTAATGGTGTGGAAGGACACTGTTTGCTTCTTGATTCCCCTATCCCCCAAAGCAGAGGCAAGTGGGTACTTTTGGATGGGAAGGGCCAGCATGGAGTGGCTTTCCAGGGAATGGGACCTTTGCAGGGACACAGCACTGTTCCTCATGCTAGGTTTTCTAATGAGAAGAGCAGATGTCCATGGGAATCATCCCCTGCCTGGGGGCTGGCCTGCATGGAGAGACTTCCGTCTCTACCTTACCTGTCCCAGAATAAGGTCTGACTCTGACCCTTGTCCTCCTACTCCCTGCAGAATGCTGGACCAGGCATGCTGCCAGGCTGTGTTTTCCTTTACCAGCTTGGGGATGCAGTAGAAACTTGGAAGGAGATGGGAGATGCTGAGCTCTTGCTCTGGCATCAGCTGGGGCAAACTGCTCCCCCATCTCTGCCATCTTGCCAGAGTGAGAAAATTGGAGCAGGTTACACAGAGCTGCTTCTCCTTAATGCCTGGGGAGTTGCAGGGACCCCTGCTGGGTAGGAAGGTGTAGCCCTGACAGTCAGCGTGGGCCAAGGATGTGCACAAGTCAAAAGCTGGCTGGGTATCACCACTGTCCCTGGCAGAGAGAGATGCGCCCAGGTCTGCACCAGCCACCCATGGAGGTAGGTCTCAAAAGCCAACATGGGGCAAAGGGTCACCTACACTAGACTCCAGGAAACCACACGGGATCTTTCTGTGCCATGGGCCCACTCTTCAGGTTGCTCCCTGGGATAAAAAGCCCAGAGTGGGAGAACAACTGGGACAAAACAGAAGCTGTGCTGTATGATGTGTCAGGGTGTTTATTGAGAGAATGGGAATCAGGGGCTGCAGGTCATGCATATCAATATTTGCATGTGTGTGTGTGAGCTTTAGGGTTTCATTCTGATAGAGAACTAGCAGTGACATCCAGTTGGCACAAATTGCTCCAGCATTCAGGCACTTGCATGCCACAGGAGTACCAGCATGGGCACACGGTGGATAGTGGGAAGGTGAGGTGCTAGAGCTGATAGCAGAAGCATGTTATTCAAAGTGGATTAAAAGGGATCCACCTATACAGGCACCTCTGGAGCATAGCAAAGCACCTACAGAAACCACCATGCAGAACACTGGGGAGATCCAGGGGAAGCACAGCAGCCACAGGTGAGGTTCAGCAAGGTCCCTGTTACAGTGCTGGATGATCAGAGCTGATGTAGAGCTATGGTGAGGACAGGGAGGTGGGTGGCAACAAGGATATGCTGTGAGGCCCTTACTTGGCCACCAAAACATGATGCACCAGAGGGGGGAAGTACCAGGAGAGGCTTCATTCTACCCCAGCTATAATTAGCTGGGAGGTGAATGCAACCATGCATGCAAGGCTGTGGGTGCACTGTGTTTGTGTAGCCTGGATGTGATGAGTTCCTGGTGACACTGCCTATGCTGGGAGCAGGAGACACAGGAGGGTTATGGTCAGGGCTCACTAGGACTGGGAACGAGGAATTCCAGTGTCCTGATGAGTGCAAACCCAAAAGTCCTGTGGGACTGTGTCATGGTGTGCATCTCTGCCAGAGGTAATCCACTGCTGCTGGCCATGTCTCCACTCCCTCTACAGCCCTCCACCGGAGAAAAAGAGGTTTCCACTCTATTTCCTCACCACAGCAGGGAGAAGTGAAAGAACCTCACTGCATATCAAAATATAGTTGCAGTAGTCTTCCCTCCCTGAGGTAGTGTGACCTTGCCATCAGCAGGTAGTTCAAAATCTGCTCACTAGGTTGGCATTTTCACTGGGACAAACCAACAATGCATCCCTCAGAGCAGCTATAAACCACCAAACTTCAGCTTTGGAAGATGTACCAGCAGACTTCTAGAACAAAAATTGTCCAGGTGGAATCTACCTAGTCCCTAGGGGCATCAGACCAACCATCTCATGGCTGAGCTTGTTTCTCAGGGCTTGGTACTGTCCCAAGCAGCTCATGGGCTGAGGAAAGACTGTGGGAAGAAGATGAAGCATAAAGCTCAGTGTTCTGGCAGTGTTAGGTCAGTCTGGGTACGTTACTTGTCCTTTCTGACCTTACACTTGCAGATCAGTGACCCATCTTCCTCTGTGAGCTGGCAGGGGAGGGAGGGCACTTTGCAGTTTCATCTCCATGCCAACAGGGTGTGGGGCAGGAAGAACATTCGACAGTGTCTGCTCATCCTGCCCAGCAACACTGACACCAGTCCCTCATCCCCATGTCAGTGGCAGGGGTGCAGGCAGCATGAGCAGAGAGCGGTGACAGAGTTGAGATGTCATTTCCATTCCATTCCACTGGGTCTCGCTGCCCAGGCTGTACCTCTTGCCACAGTAACATTTTCCCTGTTATTTAGCCTGCTTCTGGAAAATCATGTAATTTATTTGTTTGTTTGTTTTTGTTATACCTGCCTACATGGCCTAGGCCAAACATTTCATCTTTCTGGCTTGTGCAGACCCTTTCAGGAGGCTAGCTTGTTCCTCTTATCTGTGAGTTGATGTTTAACCAAGTTGAGCATTATTTTGTTTTAATCTTTCTGCATTGGCACTGTTGCACTTCAGCCTTCCTTCTTGTCCTCTCCTGATTTCTTCAGTCTATTAGCATCTTCCATGACTTACTCTGCCATAAGCACAGGCTTTTCAAGGTGATGCTGTACTTTGTGTCCATCCTGTTTAGCTTGTAGAAACTCCTGGATCATCTCTGGTCTTCCATCCACATTGTGGTATGGGCATAAAGTAGAAAGTTCTGCTAGAGAAGGCTTCTGTGCAATCCTAAATATTTCCCATATGATCCATAAATTGCCATTGAAACTGCAGAATGGTACAGTCTTGCTTTCCCTTGAGTGCAAAGAGAGGCAAGGTGCAGGAGAGGGGGAATGGAAAGAGATTTGCCCTGTTCTGCTGCATGGCAGCAATCAGATCAGCACAGCACAACAAATTTTCTTTCTTAAATTGCAAAAAGAACAGTTCTTTTTGCAAGAATGCACAGCTCTGCTGGGTTAGTTTCCTCCCCAGGATTACAAAATCTGTTCCTAGGCTCTCATGCGACAGCTGCAAAGGCAGATCCTTCCTCTAGTGAGATGCTCTCATGGCAGGACAGCTTTCGGGGAGTTTGCTATAACCTTACAAAGGAAGGTTGAGCCCACCTTTCCACATCTGGGTTGTGCATTTTGTCTTATATGCCATAAATATAAATTTGGTCCATAAAATCAGTATGTGAAATAGGGTTAGTCACAGGACTTCCTGGCAAATCAGCTCATAAACAAGCTTTCCTCACTTCCCTCTTATGAAAGTTCAGTCCTTCTCTGTTGCACTGACTTCTTTGTTTCCCTCTTCTCCCACTTATCCCCTGACTCCCATTAGTATCTGAGTCAGTCTAGTAAACATTTCACCCCGTGGCAGCTTCTCCAAACATAGCAGGAAGATCAGGCTCTGGAGTGCACTCTTGACACATCTTCAGGGGATCCTTTTGCATTCACTGGTAAGTTATCTTGCTGTCCTTCCTCATTCACACATTAAAAAAGGGGGAACCAATGGCCCATGTATTCAGCAGTTCGTTAGCAGTGAATGGTGATAGGGTCTGTGATGCTTCCTCTTCTTTTCTTCCTTTTATCACTCATATCCTCCCCTTACCTTAACGTTTGTAGTGGCAGTTTCCTGGACTGAGTGTGCTGTTCAGCATCTGCTGGTAGAACGTGGTACTTAACTAGGTCTCACCAGTATTTATGTTTTACTGAAAAATGCGCTCACTTTCCTGGGTGCAAAGGCAGTCACACACCAACACACACACGACGTTGTGTATTTCACAGATGCAGCCTTCTAGCACACAGGTCACACTGTTACTGTCATGACATTTACAGTCTCACCAGTAACCTTGCTGGCCTCGATCCATATATTTATGTTTAACTTCTTCGTCAGCACAAGGGATAGTGTACATAGCAATTGGACCAGATAGAGGAGTGCTCCCAAAGCAGCCGTGAGAGATGTGTACTTATGAGTCATCTGCTCTTTGGTTGCTTCTAGTTGGCAGAAAAATTACTCCGTACTCACAGGGTTGTAGTGGAAATTTCCCTTCCTTGCTGCAGCCTCTGTCATTGAGCCTACTTAGATCCATGCAGCTCGCCACACTGGTGCCTTGGCCTCACGCATTCACCTGGAGAGACCCTGGCCCTTGCATGGAGGATATTTTACCTACCATGCTCTGTTTGTACCAGTCTGATTGCAGAACTGGGACTGACAATTGTCAACCCTGTCATTACCCCATTGGCCCCCCAGCTAGCCGCAGCAGTGCTGGCAGCTGGGTTGGTTTGCAGCATTGCTTAAGGGTTCATTTCCTGGAAACAAGAATTGTGAAGGCATGAAATTTTCCACCCTACTTAGATATTCAAATGGAGATTAAAACCTAGCAGGATTTTCTGGTAGCCCTGTCTTTTCTTTCTATTGCTGTTACCCTTTTACCCTGTCTTGTTGTAAAACTAGGAGAACTCTAAACTGTCCTCACCTCAGCTTCAGATTGCCTTCCCTTTCCCTCTTAATATCCTTGCTGAAGTCTTGAGCATCTCCTCATTTTCTCTACTCGGGAGTCACCATCTGTAATGTCTAACAGCACAATCAAAGCCATGTGCTTGCTGTTCTTGTCAAGTGACAGCCCAACTGGGACACAGATGTTGAGCCTCATTTCCCACAATCCAGTGACATTTGGACATTTTTCTGAGATATTTGTTCCATTCTCTCCTCTTGCTCAAGTTCCCTTTTAACAACTGACTCGACTTAGTATGTCTTTTAGGCAAACAGTAATTTCCTTTTAGTGCTTTCAGTGAAGGCCATGTCGCTTAGTGGTCTGGGAGGAATTTGGGTAAATTGCATCGAAGACAGAATCTCTCTGTTCCCTCTCCCAGGAAGGTATCAGATTCCTTCATTTCATGTGCATTTCTGCTCTGAGAAGGAGCTCAGTAACAATGGTATCACCGGGCTGTCCCTTCACATTGGTTCTTGGCTCACCCATATCCAACCGACTCAATAAAAGGACTCGCTGCTGTTGTCACTAAGTTCCAGTTGGAGGCTCAGGTGGGTCTCCATGAGCCAAGCTGTGGTCTTTCCCCTGCTAAGGCACCATCACTTATAACAAAGGGTACTCATGACAGATACAGCACTTGGGTCCACTGGCTGTGACATTAATACCGTCCCAAAGGTTAGAGTTCACTGTCCCACTTGGACTCAGGTCAGTGCAGTGTTACAGTGCTGCCTCTGCAGGGGTATGGGAATGCAAAGCTAGAAACAGGGAGCAGAGAAGTTTGCATTTAATGTCCCAGTTTGGCCTTGCAGAAGTTGTAGGCAGAGGCAAAGGCAGCAGATCTCTGATTACCCTGAACGCTCCTCAGGGAATTGCCTGTTAACTGAGAGCCACCAAACATATGTCTTTCCTTGCATGGGTTCCAGGGACAAGAGCTTTTTCACAGCCGCATCCCACTGCTTTCTTCCTCTGCCTGCACTGGGGCAACTGGGAAGAAACTGCCCATGGAAGGAACCGGGATACTGCTGTCTCTTGCTATCTGCCAGCAACACTGCAGGGGTGGTGGATTTCCAAGCTGTATTCCTCCAAGGGAGAGATGAGGTTATCACAAGCTTCAACAAGTTTTCACTTCTGAGCATCCTCATCTGTGCTCCCCACCATGCCATGACCGCTCCACCAGCCTGTTTTCAGCAGGTACTGATAGTTGTGATGTGCCAGGAACCCTTGGAGGGCTGCCCGTGCATTTTGTGCGTCCTGTTGCCACGATACTGAACACAGAGCAGACGTTTATTTCAACAGAGATGGCTTTGATTCCTTTTCAACTTTTCTCTTGAGCTGCCATCGTGTGTGAATGCTTCTTCTCGGGAGCCAAGCACCGTCAGGGCCCAACAGGCTGGTGTTGTAGCTGCAGCCAGTGCGGAGGGGAACGGGGTTAGGAAGCATATGGCAGAGCAGCACAAAGCAAGCTGATGGCCCTGGCCTCTCAGGAGGGATAGATGAGGCTCTGAGGAGACTAGCTGAAAACAGGCATGCATGTGTGTGCATGCATCTATGCACACGGATGTGTGTGTGTGTGTGCATGTACATGTGTTTGCATGGCGCCGTTTGGTGTTGAAAGCCTGCCACAACTGGGAAAGAACGATCTCCTGCTCTCAGCTAGTGCTCCTAATACTTCATTTTTCTCTTTTTTTTTTGTCCCAGTTCCCTTCATCAGATCATCACTGCCTTCCTTGCTGCAGACCTGGACCAGTGTGACTCGGAGATGAGCTGGTGAAACCATCCTCTCCTTGAGAGCGAGAGAAGCCAGGCACCAAAAACTATTGAAGGCATGGTAGGAAAGGTAAGGAGATCCTTTTCTTTAGGATAGTAATTCCAGGTGAGAAATACTAAGAAATACCACTTCTTCCTGAATTTATTTTTTTCTCTTTACCTTTCCTTTCATTTTCTCCCTATTTTTCCTGTTTGAGTATTTTAAAAATTTTATCTTTCTCTCCTCTTGTCTCTCTCTCTTTTAACCTATCTTGCCTCTCTTTCTTCCCATCCTTTTCTTGGTGTTGGCAGAAGCAGGTGCTAGGAGCAGCCTGCCCCAACAAGTACCCTGCCCAGAGCCCTGCCCAAGGCTATCAGCCGGTGCCCCTTTGGAGAGTGTGCTTTGTTACTATAGGAAATCCAACTTCTTCTTGCTGTTCCCTTATATAGAAATGTTTTAATTCTATAAATACCATATGTATTTTGCTAATTTTCTTCTTCTTTTTTTTTTTTTTAATAGTTGGACCGGTTATGCAAAGACGCTATGTTGACGGGGCTGACTTTTTGTTTGCCCACTAGCAGGGCCTCTCACTCACTTCCTTCACCCCTTCCACTGTTGTGGCCAAACTATTTTTGGTATTCCAAGAGCGCAAGTTTTGCTGAAACTTTGGTTTCCTGCTGAGGGGGGAAATTAGAGCAGAGAAGAATTATTTAAAAGAGTAAAATATATGTGCAAGCCGGAAGGAGAATATGTAAGAACATTAATTTGAGAAAAACAGCATTCTGTGATGTTTATTGAATTGGATATAATTACCTATAAATATGTATGTGTGTGTATGGTTTATTTTATAGATGGAAGTGTCAGTACAGTATACTTGTAATAAAGAGGTCAGAAACACAACACTTACCCCATCTCACTTACGTTGCAATTTTAGAAGCACAGAACTATCCTACAGAAGACTGGCTTCTTTAAGCTAAATACTATATTGAAGTAAAAAGTTCACTGGTACAAGGATCTTTTTGTGGAAAGATGTAGGTGAAAAGTTTGTTCTTCAACTTGTGAGCAGTCCATTCAATTTATCATAATCCTTAGTAATGTAGTGACTTGCCATTCACAACACAATTGCTACTAGCTTAGCAGCTCCGTAAGGACAACTTACTGATCTTTTTATTTTCCTGTTATAGAAAATTAAAGATTATGTGAATGAAGAACTCCCAGAAGGAAAATGGAACCTTGATGCAGACTCATTTAGTACTATAGGCACCATGTTGATTTGTCCTGTTAGCAAGTAGCTCTGCCCTCCCATAACTGGATGGTTCCTCCCTTCTCAGATGAGTACTCTGGCCAAATGCTAACTCTCCAGGCTGAAACTTCAACATGAGAACAGGTAGACCATGTCAGAACAAAGCCCATCTACCACAGTAGCTCATCTTTGGCTGGAGCCAGTGGCAGAGGCTTAGGGAAAGAAGTGAGAATAGAGTGATCGGGGCAATGCTTGCATGCACCTGCAGAGATTCCCATACTTCCTCAACCAGAGGTGCTAGTTTTATAAATACTATATTCCAATGTTTTTCTTTTCCTTCCATTAAATTGTCCAGTCACCTTTGGCCTGTAGCAAGGAGATCACCAGCTTAACTATACCCCGTGTGAAGAAGGGCCTACTATTGTTTGTTTTGAACTTGGCACCTGCTTGTTTGATTTAATGATCCTTAGTCCTTGTGCTGAAGGAGATGGTGAACCAGCATCCCTCACCCGCCCTTTTCATCACAGGCATTTATCTCGCCTGATTATTTTCCTTAAAAGCACAGGAACTGTCAATTAAAAAATAGTTCAGCCATTTCTAAGAAGGAAGATGCATCATTTTGCCTTGCTAAGAAATATCATTTTGACCCTTTGCTTTTGAGGGATGATGTGGAATGTGGTAAAGCCATTGTCCTTGTGTCAAGGATGCACAATTGTTATCTCCTGGAGAAAATGCACAAATCAGACATATGTGAAAATCTTCATTTATGAACATTTAGTTGACACTGGCAGACTTTAGCAGCAGAATTCTCTAACCAATCCATTTGTACTGAAGGAGCTCCTTGCACCTGCTGTCCTGCAAAATGACTGAGCTGGCTCATCTGGGGCAACCCAGAGCTGTAGAAGGCTTTTTACCAGCCATTTCTTGTGGTAGAATGGGGCTGCTGTTACCACGCTGGGAAGAAGAGGGATCTCTGCTTTATGTCCTGACACTCACCTGCATACACCCAGGCTGCAGGAAGCTGGAAACAACCATGGCAGAGTGCAGAGGCAACAGGGAAGGTCAGATGCTGCAGGAGCCGGAGAATGAGGAGGCAAAGAGGATGGATACAGGCTGTGGGAAGGAAAGTGGTGGGCAGAATTGGATGTACTATAGTACTGTTTCTAGTTCAGCTGCAAGGCTTTATAATTTTAAATGATTAATTGGATACAGAAATATCAAAGTAGTAACATGGGATTGATGAGAGCTACATCTATCTCTCATGTTAGTATCAGCAGTTCCTAGCAGCAGTGATGGACATTCTGCAGCTGCTGCTAAGTCACTTAGGATAAAGTGATTTCCCTAATATTCATGAATTGGAGACTGATTTATGGTGAAGAATGGGGAAATTATATCCTTGCTAAAATATTTTCATTCTTCCTTTTACATCTCTGATGTTCTCATTAATAAAATAAATATGCAGCCCTTTTTTTCCTGATCCAAGTCAACTTTTAAATTCCACAACATCTTTGGGAAGGTGTTCCAAATGTAAAACATGAAAAAGGCGTTGAATTTTAGCAGTTTGGAGTGCTGTATTCCACTTTTATTTGATGACCCATTAACTGTTCTGCTTGTATTGAGAGAAAGCTACAAGTGGTGTTCCCTCTAAATGCATCATCATGTAGGATTGTCACCTTGACTGTGGGTTATTGCTGAATCAGCTCTGAACTTTACAAAAGCACTGAAGGGTTTAAAATACCCAGATCCACCCTGATACACAGAAACTGGGCATCACATTTCCTAGTCAGATGTGTAAGTCTGATGGGATCTTCCCTAATGGTGTTTGCATCAGCTCTGCTGGAACCAGAGCAGATATTTACTCCCTCCTTCGTCCCAGAAGATCACTATGAGGAACCCCTGGAGTCCACAGGTATAAGACACAGTATTCTTCTATTTAGTAGTATAAGTAATTTCATTTTATTCATTTATGTTTGGAAGTTTGAGAGACATTTCTACCACTCTTTGTGGTAGGTCTAGACCAGCTAACATGATGCAGGCACTCTCAAGAAGCCCAGCATTTTCACTAGCTCCCTGCAGTCTTCTGATGTAAAAATAATTATATTTTCACACCAGACACACAAAACCAGTAGTTAAATGCACAAAACAGTAGAAAGTCTGACTTGGGTCACATTGCTACTGTGAGGCCCTGGGAGCTGTTCTAAGTGAACTGTAGACATGTTTTCAGTCTTGGAAAAGAGCAGCAACAGGTATTTACAGAGTGGGCTATGAGGGGGCAGGGAAGGTCTTTCATACAGCAATATCACAGCAACTGACCATCTGACTTTCTTAAAGTACAAATTAGAACTTGGTAATAACAGAGTGGCATACAATATTACAACCCCTTTCTTAGGTGTTATGGTGCCAGCCTACCTCACTGCATGGCCTGGCTTGATGATTCAGTCATTACATGACTGTCTGATTACTTAAGATTCCCTGACAGATTTTCCTCCCTGGCTTCGCTCACCTTATCATCCTGGGGCTTTCTGTGTGAGTACAGCATAAACAAGCATTGTCTTTTTCACAGAGCATTTTGCTTTGTGTTTTTGTCACTGCAGGTCTCTCAGCCAATCTGCCATGGGTGGGAGATAACTACAGATATAATTGCTGAGGAGAATACCTTGTCACGTGTGCAGTAATTGTCCTGCTCTTACTCTATTAAATAAATATGTTACAGACCCTTTCATGTTATATTAAGCTACATGCAAGTCAGAAAAGCATTAAAGCCCAAAAGTCTTGATACATGGCCCCAAAACAGGAAGCGTGAATTGGCAATTCGTACTCTCTCTGATACAAGGTAAACAGGTGTCTTCAAGAGGCAATCTGTGAGGGAGAGTGTAAAGTTCAGACGAGGCTAAGATAACCAGTTATCGGGATTCTGGGGAGAAAAATCAAGGTAACAAATGGATAGAAAAAGAAAAACAGAGATTCGGAGCCAGAAGAAAAACAGAAGGATGATAACACATTAGCAGGGTGAAATAAAACCAGATTTAATTTGTTAAGATTTTTTCAGGAGTCATGTTCAGAAGATCATTAAAAGGTAAAAGGAGAAGTGATTTAAGTATGTTTAAGCAGAATGAATCAGGCAGGATTCAGAAGTTCCATGAGTAGATGTCCATTCATTTATTTACTGAACCACTGTACATAATTACAAATTTTGTCAGTAGAAATCCCCTTTCTTCCCCAAGGTTTATTAATCAAAAATATTTTTAAATTTAAGTGTACAGTATAAAATTTCAGTGAATGCTTACCTTAAATATTCCACCCATTAAAATGGACTCCTTTTAGGCTCCTAGGTAACACAGACATATAACTATCACATAGAAGTCTTTCAAAGCCCTGCTATTTTTTTTAAGGTCCAGAAGAAAGTAAATATTTTAACAACAGTAAAGACTTAAGAAACTGGCAAGTTGGGAAAAAAAACATATTCCAGCATGAGCCATGATCCTGTCCTTATATAACATCACTGTGAGTTTGTTTTCTGGTTCCAACCACAGTGAGTTAAGGATGGAAAGACTGTCAAACTTGGAAATTTTTGGCTTTAGCCTCTTTTACACAACCTTACCTTAAACAGAGGGGTTTTGTGTTCCTTGCCACAGTGCAGCATTTCTCCAAGTCATAAGGGAGGCAGACTGCCTTCCACAACCTTTCCAAAGGGACCCACCCTCTGAATGGGGTAGCTCTAGTATGGCCATCAATCCAACATCTCCAGTTTACCTTACATTTTCTTGCTTTTTAGACCTATAAACCTGTGGATTTGAGAGAAGCCCTCACATACATACAAGGATACTTTGTGATGGGCCTCTGTGATTTCCATATTCTTGCTCAGAGGGGTGAGGGGAAGACCAGTGTCATAAAATGCATCAGTTTTATCTTTGCTTGAGCAACTGGCAAAACTTTCATGTATAGGAATTTGAATCACACACAAGAATACGTGACTCATGTATGAATGGAATGTCACCCAAACCCACTGTTATTTTCTCCTCCCTAGGCCCTGGGAGAACATGGGGGGCAGCCCATCACACCAGGCAAGAAGAAAGCAGTGAGGGACAGAAGTGGGCATTGGGAGAGTGCTGCAGAAACTGGGACAGGGCTGGTGGAGAACTGGTCTGGATTGGAAATCCTCCTGGGGAGGCAACAAAACTAACTGCCCCAAACTGGGAGCTGAAGCTCCGCAGCCACATCAGACTTGCCCACCCTATCTTTGCCATGCCTGGCTGCCAGGAGCACCCCTGAGACGAGAAGACACGGCCTCTGAGTCACCAAAGCAAATAAACCCCACAAAATACCGACTCAACTGTTTGAAACTATGCGTCTCTGAGGCGCAGGAGCCAGAGCTACAGGCGTGCTGGTGACAGGGCGTGTGTGGGGTACGTGTGTGCGAGGGGACAGGCGGTGTGACAGAGTCTGACGGGGAAAAGGGCAGCATGACAGCGTCTGAGAGGTATCCGGGCCGGTGCGACAGCGCCCGACAAGCCCAAGGAGCCGCACACCGCCATCCCTACCGCCATCCCTGCCGCCTCTCCTCCCTCCGCCCCTGCCGTGCCGGCCCTCCCGGCGCGGGCGGCCCGAGGCGGCCGAGGGGGCGGGGCAGCTGACGCCAGGGCCCGTACGGCGGCGGCTCCGCCCCGCGAGGCCGGAGCTGAGACGGAAGAAGCCGCGGCCGCACAGCAGCTGCCGTCGCCTCCTCCTCCTGCCGGAGCCCGACATGGCGTTCTGAGCCTAGCCCCGACCGTGCCGAGAGCCGCCACCCCGCGCGCTTCTCCGGGGCACCCCGAGCAGCCGCCTCCGCACCGGGACCAGGGAGGGGGGAATGGGCAAGGCGAACGGCGCCAGCCGGCAGGGCCGCTGCTAGGAGCCCGGCGGGCATGGGAGAGCGGCGCTAGGGGCCCCCCTTCCCGCCCGCGTCGCGCAGCTCGGCCGCAGCCCCGCGGCCGCGAGGTGAGCCGGCGGCGGGCGGGGGCTGGCGGGCAGGGCGGGTCGCGGGGAGGGAAGGAGGGAGCGCGGCCCGCGCTAAAGCCGCCTCCCCGCTGCTTTGTCCTTCTAGGCCCCGCCGCCGCCGCCCAGGAGCAGGGAGGCCGAGAGAGGGGAGCAGCGGGTGGCGCCCGGCCGCTGCAGCCCGCCATGGCCCACTCGCCCGTGGCGGTGCAAGTGCCCGGCATGCAGGTGAGCTCCGCGCCGAGCCGGCCCCAAAATGGAGGCGACGGGCCCGGGATCGGCCCCGGCTCCGGAAGCGCTGCTTGCGGCCCCACCGGGCGGAGGCCGCCGCCGAGGCGAGGGGTCCGGGGGAGCGCGGGTGGGCGAAGCGCGTCGTGCGGAGCGGCCGGGCCGCGGAGAGGCCTCATTCGGCCTAGGGAGGAGCGCGGGCCGGAGCCCTCGCCGAGCGAGGGAGGGGGGTGCTCTGAGGTGATGGGAGGCCCTGGAGGGGCCTCGCTCCCTTAGCGTGCCCGTGGGGGGGGGGGGCGCGTACCTGCAGTCAGCCCTTCGGAGGCGAAGTGTTCCACTCCCTCCCTTCCTTCCCCCTTTGTTCGCGGTTGGCCACCCTGCATCCAGGGGCATATAAGAGCTTCTAAAACTGATTAAAGGCGAAATGAAGTTAATCGCAGGGTGTGTGGGTGTGCTGTAAATAACATAGCAGGCTCGCTGGCAAGCGTACCTCCTGCAGGACTTCCCCACCAACATGCGCTTGGCGCTGGGCCTGTAGCGCAGCTTCTCTGAGGATCTTGCGATTAATGGAAAAGTGGCAAATGCGAGGTCCGGTGATGATACAGCACAGCGGCCAGCTTGCTGTGATGAGCAGTCAGCTGTCAGGAGCTTACACCTCTTCTTGGGCTGGGAATGAGACCTGGTGTCACTTTTGTGTGTGGTATCTGCTTAGGAAACAAGCTCGTATGTTCAGATTTTCATAGCAAAGCTGAAATACCTCTAGCCCTGCTGGGCAATCTAATAAAAGCTTGGACAGAGATCTTTGTCAAACATAAAGGAGCTGAGGACCAAACTTGACCAAGTGATGATTTTTACTTGTCAGATTTTGGCAGCCCAGTCAGTGTTTTGAGCTTTCTCTCAACTTCTGGGACACTCATGCCTGTATAATACTGGAGTTTTTTCAGTTCAAGTAACAGTAGCCTTTATAACACATCTGTCTGTATGCAAAACATGTACAGTTAAAGGGTTCAGGAGATTTCAGAACAGAAAGTTAAAATTTCTCTTGCTCAGATATCTCCATCACTTGGGAAGTGTAGAATTTATGTATAATAAAATATTTTTGTATGTATTTACACCAGTTATGATACCAAGGTTTGTTTTACCTTCCCAATTTCTAATAATGTGGAGTATTTCTGAAACCAGTTAAACTTTGGTCGTTCACTGACACTCTGTTGCTATAAGAGGACATAAGCTACATTTTTCTCAGCCTCCTTGCTCCTTTTTTTATGTCGGAGTTATTGTTGTAATGGTACATCCTAAGGATTTTTTGTGGATTTTTTAAATGTGTTTGCATTTGTGAGGTTTCTATTTCAAAATCCACCTTTATCATGTTCTTATTTTTATATCTGCTTAATGTATTGCTGTCCTATTTTCCATAGCTGTTCTGTCATTGCAAACAGACCTTGAAATTATTTAAGGTCTTGTTTTCCATTATTATACCAATAAAGTTTATGTAATAGCATGCTTAGTTCCACCAGTAGTGTTGTTAATTTAATGCAGACCTTGTAACATATATCTGTATGTTTAAAACATTTTTTAAAACTGTTAGATATGTAGCGCTGCATAGAATTAAAATACAGTTTTCTTCCCTGGGTGACTTTTTTTTATGAAGACTATTAATAAAGTGAAAGTCTTAGAGTACAAAGAAGTAGAATTCAGTGCAAAATTTTTCTGCACTCTTCTCTTTTACAAGAGCCATAATACAGTTTTTTGAATTAAAAAAAAAAAAAAAAAAAGGCAAAACAACAATAACAAACCAAACCCTGCTCTAGAAGAGTGGTAGCCTGAGGTGTAAGAATTGCTTCTGTTGTTATTGTTTTATAATCTATCAGAACTATTTATTCGGGATCATCCAAGGGATGATAAACATTGAGGAGAAGCAGGGATGCTTTTGAGTAAATGCATCGATTGAAGAAGGAACAAGCAGGTGGTTCTGTGATTGAAGAAGATCATGTTAAAACTACACTGCAGGAAAGTGCCTGTAAAGTCAAACCCCTTGTTTTGTAGTTTGTGTTGAGGGAAGCATTGTGTTGGCTATAACAGTTGGAAACTGAATTTGCCAGAGAATATGTTGCAGGTTTGAAGCTTTCAGTTTTATTGTAATCTTGTCCTTTCCTTCCCATTTAATTATACAAAAAAAAGTATCAACTAAAATCCAGAAATTATATAATTCCCATACTCCAAAAAGATGATTTTGACAGTTTATCACTGAAGTATAACAGAATCTTTTTTGACTGTTTTAAGATCTTTCATATTATGAAGAGTCAGGTTGCCTTTAAAAAAAAATAAAATAAAAAATGCAAACATGGAAAATTACAGAAAGTCACACAGTTATTTTTGTGAACTTGGAGCCTGACTTCTAGTACCCTGGCAACAATGGAAGGCCCAGAGGTAGTATTATCTGTTGCTCTTATGAGTAGTTACAGAACCATTTGTTTATGTAGTGGTTGCATTCTGTTTAACCTGTCTCATGTCCCTAACAAAGCCAAATTTTATACCTTACAATTCTTGCCTGTGCAAACAACTTCCTAAACACATTCATTTTCCTTGCTCCTTTGGAAAGGCTCTGTTTGATCCAATTGTGTGATATTAACTTACCCAGCTGCTAAAACTTCTAAGTTCATTCAATAAAATCAAAGGGAGTGTATAAAACAATTGCTCTGAAGCTGAGCATAATACCCCAAATTAGGGCATTTTACACAGAATCCAAGGTGAGAGGGGAAAAATAAAAGGTTGCTGGAGCTATGTGAGCACTGTTAAGGTGTCCTGGTTACAGGAAGCAGTTTGCAATGAGCTTGAATGTCAGGTTGAAGTGTTTATTCAGTGATGTCACTAACTTTGTTCCTTGGGTTAAAACTACTCAGTTCTTGGTCTGGAATGCTTTGAGATACCTTAGTGAGAAACTTGTTCCCTAGCACTATATTCAAGGAATCCAGTTGAACTCCTACAGAATATGGTCTGGATGTGGCTTGCAGGAGAGATGTCAGAGCCTACCTGTGTTATTTACCAACCTGGGGCCTGCACTGAAAACAGCTGGAGTGAAGGTGTTGAGCCCCTTATTAATAGTAGTCCCTCACTACTGCTTTTTTCTTGCCCAGCAGGCAAGATCTACAGTTAAGAGGGTTATGTTTGTTTCAAGTGATAGGAAAGTTAAAAGTATATATTTCTTCGTGGATTGGTGTGTTTCTGATGAGCTTATGTTATTGGTGACAGCTCATAAAATACTTCAAAACTTCTTTGCAAGTAAAAGAGGCTAGAGATGGTTAACTTATGAGTAACTATTAACATTTCTAAGGTGGACAGCGAGGAAGTCTTCTGGTCTTCAGACTGGTCTGTAAACTTCAGCAGTGGAGTATCACTCATGTAATAAATGTGGTTTTTTTAGCTGATAGATGTTTATACATAAAACTTTCCCTTTTCCCATTATAATTTGTTGGGTGAAATCTTAAGTCTGCAAAATATTTGTTCATTAACTGGTGAAAATGTTGACTCATTTGGGTTTCTTCTTGTCAATATGCATATCTTTGGAACCTGGTTTGGGGCTTGTTTTCTTTCTCTCTATCCTAGCATCCACACACTTTCTTGTTACCTTTCTCGTGGCTTTGTTGATGTCTCCTGGTCCTGTATGGCAGTAGTCTTGAGTGCAGACAGGAGGGTTGTTCAGACCTGATCTCCAACTGTTTTTATTGGCATTTGGACTATCTTGCAATAAAGAGCTTACCTTCCTCTAAAAGCAGAGCAGCCAGAAGCATGTGACCTGTCAGCCGGTGTACTCTGATTCACAGTTGAAGGATTGCTTGATTAAATACCAACTTGGATGTAAAGGTGAGCTTTGCTCTCTGTGCTGACAGTTATCAGAGTGGCTGTAGGGTGCTGCTTGCTGAGCACCCTGAGCCCAGCAGCTGGAGAGTCTCTTCATGTCGATGCTCAAAGGCAGATCAGATGTAGTTATTGGATGGATATAGAAAGATTAAAGGAGAGGTAGCGTTGAATTTTGGGTGTGTTCTTTTTCATAGACCTTGAAAAATGTATTTTTTTCTCTTAAATCAGTACACCTGTAGAATTGGCTCTTTATGTGTGGTACCTAAAGCTAGTCTAGATGTGTAACAGATTTTTAGTAAACCTTATGCATTTTAGTTAGAAGAATATGACTTCTGTTAAGAGCAAACAGTCAGTTGCTGTTAAATACTTAAATATTTAGAGGGTGGGCATTAGAGGAGCTTAAACCTTTGAAGAAAGATAAGTTCAAGGATCTGTTAATTTATTCCTCTCCTAGGAATTGAGCTGTGTCCAGATGCTTCTACTGTGAATTTCAAAAAAAAGCTTTAAATTATTAATATTTAGTGACATGACTTAAAGGAATCTGGAAAGTAGCACTGCAGGACACTGGGAAACTTCCAGTGTCTAGAAAACAGGGAGTTCTTATGATTAAGGTAGGATAGTGTTTGGTGATGAATACTGTGTCCAGTTTCAGGTCCTTGATTTGTACTGTGAGCCACAGTGCAGGCAGACTGCTGGAAGACAGTATTTTAAGACTGGTGGAAAGCATGCCTCTTTGCTACTTGAAGCAGATACACATTAAAATATTTGCGGAATTCAACACTGTGGTTGTTCCTTTCCTGGTTGTGCTTGATGTACAAGCTGTATCCTATCTAACAGTAGTCTGCTAACTCGGCTCGGGCTTTATTAGCTGAGCTTGGTTCTTCTGTGTTTTGCAGCATGAGAAGTTACTCTGACGACAAAGAAAAGTAGAGCTCAGTCGTACTGCCTTACTATTATCTAAGGAGGGGGGTAGAGTGAGCTTTGGACAGTGCTTGATGCATAGGAGCCATGTAGGTATAACCATGTGGGATTCAGTAGATAATTTTATCAGGCTGAGAAGAAAAAATACACAGCAGTATTTTACTAGTATTTTTTGTGCAGATTTTACAGTTTTATGCATGTGTTAAGTGCACTGACCTGGAATTCAGAGGCAAATCTGCTGAAGCTGCAGAGAGTGCATAAAACAAACCCAATTCTTCTCACCTAATCTCTGCTGCTCTGTACCACTATACACTGTCAGTTTTGGGCAGAGGACAATTGCTCACAAAAGGTATACAGATTATTTCCTAAACCAGACTTTTAACTTTTAAAAATATATAATTGTTACTCTGTAATATTGGAGTTTGTTCCTAAAAAATAAACCAAGATTTTTATTTATATGTTTATTTTGAGGAGAGGATCGTTTCTAGTAACTGTGGCACATGGTGAAGAGTCTATATGACCTAATGTGCCTCTGCAGCAGTAATTGTTGTATAAGAACTATGAGACATCTTAGTGAAGACAGGAAGCATATTTGCCTTAGTTTCCAGTGTCCTAAAAACACGGTTTTTGGTCATCTCCAAAAGTAAAAGGATTAATTTTAAACCTGTCAGTAAAAGTACCACTTGTTTGCTTTTTGGTGATTAGCCTCAGATTAAAGTAAGAATAATAAACTCTGAAAAGTGCTAAGAGTGTCTTTGATTTATTCTTAGGGACTGTATTTAATTGACAGAAGAGTTTGGGGATGGGTTTTAGGGGGGTGGTGTTGGAGGTAAACAGTACAGAGCTGGTTTTGAAATTCTTCTGTAACAGTTTTCTGGCATGCTGTAATTAGTGGCTACATGTATGTTGTTTTGGAAGAAATAGAGTTGGTGAGTTATCTACCATGTCAGGAGTCACTGTTCCAAATCCTGCTGTTTCTTTCTAACTTAGGAAGGAATCTGATTTTCAATTATTCTAATACTTCCTCACCTCTTTTCACTCTATTTAAAGAACTGTCATTTGGTCTTTAAATTTAAACTTTTAGCAGTTCTTCTAGAACAAGTCTGTTCTGCTGATTAGATGAGGATCACTGACCACACTTCTTAGCTCTGAAGGAGAGACTTCATGGGAAGGGTGCCCATCTAGTGATACTCTCCAAAATCCATTCTCCTAGAGGGATTGCTAGCCAAATAAATCCGGAGGAAAAAACCCCAAAACTGTCAGAGAAACTAATAATAGAGGGACTGACAAGGTAACAGTAACTTCCTGATCTCGTATCTTGTGCATGTGGTTTTGCAGAGAGAGGCTTTATTGATTAGGCCCACAGCTTGGGAAGGAGCATGGCTTCAGCTCAGATCTTTATGAAGAAAGCTTTGAAGAACTGCGTAGTTGACTCTTAGAAGTGTGAAGCCGAGTTTGTATTGTCAAAATCTGCATTTGAATAGTCCTGATTGAGGCAGTGTATGTGGCAAAGCTTTGTGGCATGATGTATCTTGGCTCTGCATGAATTCTGTATGTATCCATAAAGGAGAACAAGAAATTAGAACTATTAGCTATCTGCAGTTTTCACACTTGAACTGTGGAAGAGGGAGTCTGAGAGCCTAGGGTGGCTTCGCTGTTTCAATGAAGTCAAGAAGCATGTGTTCAGTCCTGAAGAATGTGGCTTTTTTTTTTTTTTCCCTGTTTTTTCACCTGCTCCCCAATCTTTTGGAGGCTTTCCTTTCAACTGGGTACTGTTACATGGTCTGAATAACTGTAATATGTTTGAATCATGTTGTCTGGGGTGGGGATCAGAGGGTGTCAAGTTGTATTTCAATGCAGGCTTCTGTGTTGGGAGCTGAATGCAAAATAATAAAAACACTGTACAGCTTGAAATGACTGCAAGTGTTGTAAAGTGTCTAAATGTAAACACTGAATGAAAAAGATTGTATGATGTAAGTCAATTAAACACAAAGAATTATGAGGGAGCAAGATGATCTTGCTGTTGATCTCTCACCTAGGAAAGTGTCATCTGGCATCTGGTCATAGCAAGAACATTTTTACATTCCTGCACAGCTTTATTCTAGCCTAGTTGGCAAGAAGAATCTGATTTTCTTTTTTTTTTTTTTTTTTCCTGGGTGTTTCTCTTCTTCCCCTCCCCCTTCCTCTCGCCTTTTATGTAATGAGATGCTTTGCCATGCTATGAATGAGCTGCAAAGTAATTGAAATAGGAGTTTCCTGAAATGGGCAGGTTGTTTCTGTCAGGGTAGGCTTCTTGCTTTTTTTGTAGGTCATTTTGGAGTTGTATTTCTGTTTTCTCCTTGTGTGCTTCTTGTAGCTTCAGGTCTGGTATGATTAATATGATCAAGGGCCAGTATTCAAGAGGAGAGTACAGCTCCTGAGTTTATGGTCATCTAGCCCTGGGGCTAGGACAGAAATCTAGGATTCTAGTAGACTTCCTTTCTCAAAATGATGCCTACCAAAGCTAAAGGAATAGTGTGATATCCTCTAACTGTGGGTTCCCACTTGGGGTTTATTGCAGGCAGTGATTATGCCTAAAGACGTATCTGTGATAAATAAACTTGTGGCCTCCTCTTTAATCCACATTGTGTTTTGGAGCCATCCTTTTTCAACCAGTGTTTTTCTGCTTCACTTTAATTTTGTTTAGCTTGTAAATTAGGAATGACTACTTCGGTAGAGTGTTTTAAGCTTGAGGTCTGGTTGCTGCTTTCTAGTTTATGCACTCGCAAGTTAAAAAGCTTGATTTTATTGCTATGTTTGTTCTAGCTGGATTATAATATGGGTTTAATTTTATTTATAGGAGGAAAATCTGTGTATCAAGTTCTAACTTGCATAGAAGAAAAAAAAGTTAAAATGGCTTCCAAGATAGAGCAGTGAGGAGGCCTGTAAAATTTATGTAGCAGTTGCCATTGAGCTGTAGATACTGAATTTCTAAATGCTATAAAAATGGTCCAAATGCTTTAATGCTACAGTTCACTGCTGGCAGAGTTGTGACGTAGTTGTTCCTTTAAATGGGTGTGGCAAAATTAAAAAAACTTGTTTGTGTACTGATAAGCAGGCTGCAGAAGGGAAAGGCATACTGCTAAAACTAGGCTGCAGCCCAGAAATGGTTATTTTTCCATATTCCTATTTGATATATCTCTCGTAATCTCTCTGCAGATTAAATTTTTTCAAAGCAGTTCATAAAATGGAGAGATTGAGTGTTCTTCAGCAATGAGAAATTGCAGTCGTCCTTTATCTGTTGGCTCCCAACACAGGTGCACAGGTGGTTAGTTCATGGAGGTGGCTTAATTACCCATTCAGCAGTCACTTGTCCTGCTCTCTTCCATGAAAGAGATTAAATCTGGTTTGAAAGTTCAGATTGTTGAACTAGGAGTTTGAACACTTGAGGATATCAGAACTTGTTGATTTCTTGGAAGTGACTTCTATCTCCACTAAGGATTTCCATCTTTCCAGCTATAGAACACTCAGCCACTTACATCTTTTTCAAGTCCCAGTAAAGATGTAGCCATATCATTTTTACCCCCTTAGCTCCTTAATCCCTCTTACTCTTTTGGCTGGCCACAGTTCTTCAGAGATGAGAGCAGGCTGAAGGATATGCAGCTGTATGCAGTGGTTTGAGAAGTTGTTTTTTGTTTTTGGGGTTTTTTTTTAAGGATACCAGATGGGTAAAAGCTATTGATGCATACAATGGAAGCTAAGTGTGACTCCATTTTTAATGTAAGGATATTCAATTATGGAGAAGCTCACTGGCATGAGAAATTGTTTCCTTTCCTCAATGCAGACTATTTGTCATAAGTAATTGGTGTACATGTTTTGGGTTTTTTTAGTTGCCATTGTCAACTAGCTATCTTTGGGAGATGTGTTGCTATTCTTTTTGCTTATTTTTGCTGTTTCCTAAGCTGCTACACGTTGTGTTACCAAAGTGAAAGAATGGCTAAGAATAGAAGAAGTGAGTTCAGTGGTTTCCATTTCAGCACAACATACAATTGACAGCTTGCATCTGCCACAGGTCAGAGATGGTTTGAAGATGAAGGTGATTCTTTCCTTAAAAATCTTGAGAATGGGTGGGTTTGAATGCTGCTTTAAAAGTCTTGGTAGTCATATGAATTTTCAAGCAGCTTGCCTTATGTCTGACTTGATGAAAATAAAGCCACATGGGTTTTTTTGCTTGCTTATTTTTGATTTTGTTTTATACTGAAGTTCTCCAGGTTCTCACTAAAAATGTTAGTGAATCTTAGCTTTGTCAGATAAGGGAGATGCTTCATAAAGGATGCATCAGAGGTCAGGTCCCATTGAAGGACTGCAAAGCTCAGCATACTTTATAAAATCAAATTGGTTTGTTCTTAAAATAATTTTATTCTTCAGTTGGTATCATACAATTTCAGTGAATATGCAGTATCTATTACCCCAATATACGAGTCTTGAACAGAACTGTAGTGTTGCATCAGTTTAGCTACCCGCAAAAGTTGCCGAGAAATAACAGTGTACAAGGTGGAGAAAAAAAGGTATTTACAGGTTCCACCCTTGTTTTGGATGTCTGCAGGTTCATTTTTTTTCTGATTATTTATAAGTAATAATGAATGTGCACCTGTGCCTTCATTAACTTCAAAACAGTTTAAATTTTTATGTGTATACACCAACCCCCACCCCCATCCTCCCCCCCCCGGCACAGTTTGTGTGAGTAACTTTAATTGTACTAGGATTTTAAAATAAAATTGGTGGGGGGAGGTGGGGAGGAGCTTCAGGAATTTAAAATCTATCACTACCTGTGGTGTATGTTAAATATGCTTTGTTATATAATAGAATATGCATGATGTATAATTAATGTGCAAATATATATCATATCTGAAACTACATGCAGACAGTATATGGAAAGATACTCAGTGAAGAAGAATGCATCTGTTAAGACATTGCTCTAAGAAGTCCCATAGCCTATCAGGTTTACCAGTCTTACTTTCTCTTAATTTTGTTTTTTGGGGGGCATTTGAACAGAAGGAAAATTTAGAAATAATTTGTTATCTGAGAATAGATAGAAGTCTGTGTCTGGATTCATTGCCTCTGGTTTCAATGTGTTCAACCCATATGCAGTATTTTGTAAGAGTCACAGAATCACAGCATCGCTATGGTTGGAAAAGACCTTTAAGATCATCAAGTCCAACCATTATCTAACCCTACCAGTGCCACTACTACACCATATCCTTAAGCACCACATCTGGATGGCGTTTCAATACATCCAGGATGGCCATTCAACCACTCCCCTGAGTAGCCTGTTCCAGGCTTTGATAACCCTTTTGGCATGGAAGTTCTTCCTAATGTCCAGCCTAAACCTCCCCTGCTACAACTTGATGCCACTTCCTCTTGTCCTTGTCAGATAAATGCTGAAAATAGAATAAATGCTTCAACTTTTAATCCGTTTTGCTTCTATTGACTTTCAAGTGTCTTTTTCACTCATTGTATTTCAGGTATTCATTCTTAAGACAATAAAAGGTATCTTGGAGATTTTACAGATAATAAACTAGGCCTTCAAATTGCTTTTTAATTTTATTGCTAGCCATATGTCAGACAGTGGAACTTAAGAGAAATGGTGCAGTGCATGGTGGCTTCAGCAGCAAAATTGGCATACGTTTCTGATCTGACTTTTTAATGCTAAAGTAACTGAGACTGCACAATAAATTTATTACTGGGGTGGTTATTTTGGTAGTGGGTCATTTTTGGTTTTGTTTAGTTTAAAATGTTTTGACATTTTCCTCAATCTTTCTGTAAGGTAGCTCTATTATAGTTTACCTTTAACTTCTCCCTGTCTATGAGGATCAGGTTTTTATTTCAGTGAGCAATTGCTTGAAATGGTGGTCTTTTAAATACATGGGTATGTGTAATAGCTTCCAAAGATACCAGTATGTGTTAGGGTGCCACAGTAGTGGATACCTGAAAACTCTCGAGTAGACACTCTAGTCTTCTCTTACCACCTTTTATAAAAATCTTTTGAGCTAATTATTGCATCTTTATCTAATATATATTTGAGTAACGTCTCCCAGGTGAGAGAGCTATTCTGTAGTACTACTACAGTTTTAAGTGAACTTCTGTTCCAAAAAAAGCCTGGGAGGTGCTTGAAAATCCAGATAGTATAGCAGCACTTCTGGTTCAGGTTTGAGAAATACTGTTAAGCCAACGTATGTTCTCATATTGACAGACTACTTCTAAGTAAATCTAAGAAATCTCACAAGACTATGTTAAATTATTTGCCTTTGGAGACCTTGAGGATCCTGCTTTTGATTTTGTTAGGTACAAGGCATTAGTTCAGTTGCTGTCCAAGATTCTTCGAAGCTTTGTTTTTTCGTGCAGTTGTACTCGCTATCTTTTAATGAAATTGATGAACCTTTCTAGAAGACCTGTTGCTGTACAAGAGCTGTCCTGCACTGACAGATCCTGAAGCAGTCTAACATACTGTCTCTTCCAAGTTTGTGTATATCATTAGATATCTGTATAATCTTGGAAGTGAGATATTTAGTGTACCTTAAGTTTGTTTCAAAGGAAGAATGCAGAATTTGGAGAACAGGTATGTGAAAGAGCCAGAGGTGGGAAGGTGAGTCAGCCAGTCAGTCTTATAGCAGAATGCAGCCAGGACATTCCTGCACAGCTGTGTTTATTGGACTCTAAAGAAATTGCTTGCATAAGCTGTATTGGCAGAATAGTTGATTCAGCTACTACAGGTATGCTGGCAAAAATGATGCTGAAGTGTTCTATATTGGGCTTCTGAGCAGGCAGTTGGACTAGATAATCTCCTGAGGTCCCTTCCAAGCCAAATTATGCTAGGATCTTGTGACTGTATGTGTACATACATACGTGTATAAGCATATACAGTAATGGCACATGGTTGTATAAGAGAGGAGGGGGGATTTTACTGAACACTAATACAGGCTGTATAGTTGTGCTGGACTGGTGAAAATGGTGGACTTATTAAGCTAGGCAGAGGGCTTGTATTGTCATGCTCCTGCTGGTACTGTTACTCATGCTGTCGAGATTCAGGATGGCATGTGAATGTGCCTGTGCTTGTCATACTTGTTGCTGCTTTTGTCTGTGAAATGGGCTTGGGGAGGGGAAGAGCAATAGATTCTCTTCCTGATTAGTCCCCTTATAGGTGTTATCTTCAGAGAGGTGATGATGGAGTCCATATGCTATTGCATTGTTACCATCTGCTGCCCCAACAGATGTGACTCCCCAAAGAAACCAGTATATATTAAAAAAACAAAACAAAACACCAAACCCCAATACAAACAAAAAACCCAAAACAAACAAACAAAAACCAAACAAAAAAACCCAACAACAACAAAAAAAAAAAAAACCACAACCAAACAGTTATTCATGGAGGCAACTTTCAAAGCTTCTAAACCCTTTTCCCATTCAAAGAAAGATCTGTGAAAGAACAAGGAATATCAATTGGTGTTTTTGCTCAGAAGTGTTAATAGTGTTAGAAATCTTAATTTCTACCAAGAAACTTATCTGGCAGCCACGCTGCAAAAATGTATTGATATATATTGAGGGTGTATATACACACAGACACACTTGTATTTATATAAAATATATCTCTGTCCTTTTCTATACCAGGAGAAGGAGGGATAGGCCTTATTGCATTATATAAATTTACCTTTGTTTAAAAGCAGTCCTCTAAAGTTTTGTTGTGAATTTTTTTTTTTTTTTTTTTTTTTTTTTTAGTATGAGTTGTAGAAAAAAAATTCCTGTAGAAAAAAGTTTGAAAGACAAGGAAATTTAAAAAAGGTAAAAAAAAATCTG